>JAYDZE010236302.1:0-20117 GCA_034509125.1 Monilaria moniliformis
CGGGTACCCGCCGGCGTCGGGTACGGGTACCCGCGTCGGGTATTTGGATACCCGATTCTTGAATCGGGGTCGGGTGCAGGTAGACCATATGGGCTGATTTCGGGTGCGGGTACCCGCGGATACCCGATTTTGCAGGCCGTCACTTGGGACGTGCTAGGGATTTGGCTGTCCCTCCTCATAGTTCATCGATTTTGTATCAAACTCGACCCAATTTCTATAAAAACCAGGCCCAAACTCATTTCAGGCAGCCCAAAGAAAAAAGCTTATCATAAATAAAAGCTTATACAATCATAATTATATATAATTAATTAATTAATTACTTGCATTATTAAGCAACCTAATCACCCATTAATTATAGGATGAAGGCACTTTCCACGCACGACAATAAACCCCACTAAACCTTATCTAAGTAACATCATTTTTACTATTATTTTTTTTCAAGTTCAGTTGAAAACTCAGAAATCTCTCAATCAATGTTTTTAGAATTAGGTTAGTGAGCCCATCGAAATATTAGGTTACAAACTATTATACTAAACAATTTATTAAAGTAAATAAGTATAAGGTATGGCATGATTAGGAGCACTATCTCTTCTGCATTCAACTTAATCTTTTTTAATTTCTTTTTTTCTACCTACCAAAAATCAAATATATTAAAAGTAAAAAAAAAAAATTCTCATATTGCTTCCAATAATTTGATTGCAAGATTCGAGATATAATTTACTCTCAAAAGCTCGACTTCTCAATTGTGCAACTCAATATAATTTTCAGCGTCTGCTGCGAAAAGTGAACAGTACAATCTCGAAAATCACTAGCTTTGTTGATCATGGCTCTTCCACAAGGCAAATGGGTCAAGGTTTGTGCCTTTTTTCCCCCTTTCTTTATTTACAAGTTTTAGAAGCATTGTGTTTTTGGGTTCCTAAAAATTAGTCAAATGATTTTGAGAATTTTTCAGAAACCTTTGCATGTTGTGATATGGGATTTTAGGTTTTTCTGAAAAAAATTAGTTCTTTTTTGGCCTTCAATAGTTTCTTGTTTCTGGGTAGATAATGGCTTCTGATTCTGTGGTAAATCTTCAAGAAATTGCATAGGTCTTAATTTGTTGCTAGGTTGGGAAATCATGGAATATCATATTTATTTTATTACTTGATGCATTTTTGGAGTAATGATTTCATATCATATGGTAAGACTCACTATAATCATGATAAAATTTATCGAAAATTGAATACATCACACATATTTAAAGTGTTTTGATATTACTGAAATGAAAGGAAGGTTTCATATTTATGTGATCTGCATTTACATTGATTATTAACAAACTGCATATCTTCAAGAAAAGCTGGTTTATTACAAGTGATTCCATCATTTGCAGCTGGAGCAAAAGGGGGCAGGGCCTGGAGCAAGAAGCTCCCACGCCGTTGCTGTTGTTGGACAGAAGGTGTATGCATTCGGGGGCGAGTTGTCGCCCCGTGTCCCCGTGGATAACCACCTCTACGTGTTTGATCTCACTGACCGGACATGGAGGGTGGCCGATGCCAGGGGCGACATCCCTCCTCCTCGTGTTGGTGTGACGATTGCATCCATTGCTGAGACCATCTACGTCTTCGGGGGTAGGGACGCCACGCACAAGGAGCTAAACGAGTTCTACTCCTTCGACACGGCCACAGACACATGGACCCTCCTCTCGTCCGGCCCCCCTCACCGGAGCTACCACTCGATGACGGCTGACGGGAGGCGCGTATACGTCTTTGGAGGGTGTGGGGATGCCGGGAGGCTGAACGATTTGTGGGCCTACGACGTTGTGGATAGGAAATGGATCGGGTTTCCTCCGCCCGGGGAGAGGTGCAAGCCAAGGGGCGGGCCGGGGCTGACTTCGGTTAATGGGAAGATTTGGGTTGTGTATGGGTTCTCCGGCGAGGAGCTCGATGACGTTCACTGCTTTGATCCGAAAGCAGGGAGATGGAGCTGCGTGGATACGTCTGGCGAGAAACCGACACCTCGGAGCATGTTTTCGAGTGTAGGTATAGGGAAGTATATATTCATTCATGGTGGAGAGGTTGATCCAAGTGATTTAGGTCATCTTGGAGCAGGTAAGTTCTCAAAAGAGGTGTATACTTTGGACACTGAGACAAAGGTGTGGAAGCGTTGGGAAGACGACGGGCCAGACTCAGCTCCCGGGGAACGAGGGTGGTGCGCATTTTCCGGCGGCTGGTGCGATGGGCGACCGGGTTTGCTGGTCTATGGTGGCAATTCGCCAAGCAACGATAGACTCGACGACATCTTCTTCTTCACCCCTAGCATTTGATGAACCCTAAATCCATGGCTTTTGTAATTAGTTGTCTGAATTTCACAGTGTGGAGTGTAAAAATTTGGTGGGGGCTAGCTTATGTACCGTGTTTCATATCATCAATAAATATCATGTGTATATGGCACATAAACGAAGCATTTCTTAAAGTTAAACAGAGTAATGATTCGTCTTAAGCGTACATAAAAAACTCAAGATTCCAACAAGAAATCAAGCAATTTTTAGTTCATACCAATCTTACATACAAAATTGAGTCAAAACTTCAAGAAAATGGTCAAGAAGATCAGCAGCTTAGCTTAGCTGAAACAATGTCAATTCTTGAGATTTTTGCTGCATAATTTGGTAATGGCTTCTGAAACATACTCTACGCGAGCTCAACGATCTTGGGCCGTTTCTTCGGCTTTTGTTTCTTTGATTCTTGACACAAAGAATCTCCTACCTTCAACCCGAGCTTCACAGATTCTGAGCCAGCTTGGTGATTCCCATCTTCTTCTACATCATCTTCGTCATCACTGCGATCTTCATCTTCTGATCCGCTGCTGCTTTCCTCCACATGAACTGGTGGTTGATAACCGGCCATTGCAGACTCGGCTGCAGCTACGGCCTCCGGCGTGTGGAGATCAGCAATACCCAACATGAGATCCTGTCAACAAGAACATGTGAGAAAATCTAACCCTAAAGTCTGAAATTTTAACGCAGTATTTACCATCTCGATGTATTTAGATTCGTCTCCACTGATCACTTCAATATCATAGCTATCGGGGCGTTCCTGCATTTAGTAGGAACCACGATCAGAGCTCATGTTCGAGAAACTAACAATCACATAAAAAAGCTTGAGACTAGAAGCGGAAGAGTAGATAGTGCCTTTGCATCCTCCATCAGCTTTTTGTTCGATTCTGATAGAACTCCTAAGAAGTCCTTCACCTTCCCTAGAACTGCAAGTAGCAAGAGATTCCCACATCACTATCGGACCAAATTTCATCGAATCCACAATAACACACAATCATCAAGAATGCAAACATCTAATGGTAGAACCACTTAAAGAAACAAGCACCTCGATCAGGTGAATTGCAATGGCAAACTAAACCTCATACAAGAAGTCTATAAATGCAAAAATCAATGCTGGTTTTTCAGCACCCGATTAGCATAATAGGTACCTCGCCTCAAAACTAACAACTTCAGCAAATCACTTCATCACATGCAACCAATTGGGATCAACCGCCTACTCCATTGAAATCTATACATCTCTAAGTAAAAGTAACATCGTTTTTTCAGCCCCCAAACATCATAGCAGGTATCTCACCAGTCACCTCAAACAGATCAATTTAGACATCATATGCAACTAAATTGGATCGATCGCCTCTTACACTGAAGTCTACAGACTACATATCAATTCCCGGTTTTGCAACGCCAGGATCACACAATAAGTGCCTCGACTCAAACTAATAACTTTGACTAAGCAATGGTATAAAAACAAACAATCTGATGATAAGTTATCAAGAAACTTAAGATCAAACCTAAAGTAGCTAGAAATTCCCCCATACAGCTTGTCCAAGTTCTTGTTTTCGGTATAATCGGAGCAAAAACATGAATTTAATTAATCTCACAAAAGCTGAAGGGCATGAGCTTGATTTTTGAATGTTAAAAATCCAGAAACAGAAGCAAAGACAGCATTTTGCAATGAGATTTCTTGCAATTTTGGGCATCACAACAACAATCTCTAGTCAATTATTGATAATAAACCAATACACAACCAATAATTTTCAAGAAAACAGAAAGGGCTTATCATTCAATTTCATCAGAGCTTGAGAGAGAGAGAGAGAGAGAGAGAGAGAGAGAGAGAGAGAGTACATTGGCTCTTGGGCAGAGGAGCCATGGTGGGCTTCTGACGAGAAGCATCAGAAGGAGTAAAAGGGACATCTTTCTTGCATACAAATAGTTTTGATTCTGCAAAATTGGCATACACAAATTCTTCGCTGAGCATCGAGAGCAGAACACGAAAGCAGAAGAGAGAGAGAGGGAGGAAAATTAAGCAGTTAACAAAGGAATTCTGCTACCTAAGTTTGAGGCGGAGGAGATGCCACCTCGCTTGGCCTCCAGCTCCAAGAGGTCTTTGCTGCTATTTTCCGCCATTGTCAGTGTGTAGAGGAGAGAGGAGAGGGGAAGAGAGAGAGAGAGAGAGAGAGAGAGGGCAAAGCGGCAGATTTTATTTGGGCTTTCTATCTTTATAGGTTCCCTCACATCTTGGGCTAAACCACATACATTTGCAATGACGGTTGGACCCCTCAAGTTAACTAAGTCAAAAGTGTGAGAAGGGGGGTTAATTTCGTCTTTAAACAGAACACAACATCCGTATAAATTTGATTTGCCAAGATATATGTCACGCTCTTTCTTCATCTGTTTATTAGCTGATTAGCTCCGCGGCAATTCTCTCTGGTTCTGAAATCTGCAATTCCCTGCGGTTAGAGCACCATTACTTCTTCGTTCTTATCTGTATATGCATTAAATTTCTGCGTCTATGATTGTTTTCTTGTCCGATTGATGCAATGCTCGTTTACTTATATGGCTACGGATTTTTTGTTTTTGTTGTTTTATGATCTTATTATTGGGATTTGCCGAACAATTTTGTTGCTTTAACGACTGAGGATTAATCTGAACTGAATCATGCTGTTGATGGTGAATTGATGAATGATGATACGCTTATGGCTTCAATCTGTTGAAATCTGTATCTACTTTAGATTTAAGGGAAATACTGCATAGTTTTGTTGTTTTTGTTATGAGCTCATTATTGGAATCGGTTGAACAATTTTTTCTTGTTTTTTGATGCCTAAGAATTAATCTAGTTTAGTTCATATTGTTGATGGTGGAGTGATGCTTAAGTTATAATTAGTATTAAGTCTGCATGGTATGATTGTTTAGAGAGATTGATTTGAATTAGAGCTCGAATGCAAATAAACTCCATCATTGATCACTGGAAAAAAATCAGTAGCCCTAATAGAACAAATTAGGGCTGGGCATAAGATATTTTTGCTTCAGAGATTTAATTTTGTGGAATCACATTTTACAACTGTAATTAGATTTCTGAAATTTTTTGTGCTTCCATTTTTTCCTCTCCTTCATATGCTGCACTTATCCAGCAATACAGTATATCCCCTAATCGGGACGACGTCCTACATATGCAGTCGTACTTTGTGCTCCAAGAAAGAAGCTTGAGAGCTCAGGCGGCTATATTATTTTCTTATGCTTTTTTCTATGCGAATGGTTTGAAAGTTTATACCTTTTTCTGTATTTTTAAATATCAGTTCATAATCTTGGAGTTTGCAAACATTTTTTACATGATAATGTGGATCCACAAACCACCATTAGATAGATGGTTGATCAATCATCAAGCACTGTGAAATTCAACAACTGCCCTCTAATTTTGAGAAACTTGAACCAACACCTTGAAAACTTGTACCTTTTATACCAAACATTACATAGATGTATTCTATTCATTTTCTTTCCTTTTCTTTTATTGCTTTGCTTTCTTATGTCTCTTCATTTTCTTTTCAAATCAATAATTTTGGTTTCACCTATCATCTTCAATTTTCATGAGAAAGATTTATCATTGGAATAGCTCTCTCTCTCTCCCCTCTTTTGCAGAATGGAATCTCAGATCAAGCACGCGATTGTGGTGAAGGTTATAGGCCGGACTGGCTCAAGGGGACAAGTCACCCAAGTAAGGGTAAAGTTCATGGACGACCAGAATCGTTTCATCATGAGAAACGTCAAGGGACCAGTTAGGGAGGGCGACATTCTCACTCTTCTTGAGTCTGAGAGAGAAGCAAGGAGGCTGCGATGATATTCTTTGAATTTTCTTTATTATTCTTTGGATTTTGGAGATAATAAGGCAATTTTGGTCATTCTGTGATTCACATTATTAACTAGGCCTTGATATTTATCGATTTTTTTGGGAGTTCTGATTGTGTTATTTTGTTATTTGGTGAGATGCTCGATACTAATTCTCATTTATGCCTTTTTTTTGGGAATATAAGATGTTATAATGTTTACTTGTGATTCTTGACAATAGTTTCGATATTACCTTTATTTTCTAAAAACTTTCATCGAATTTGCATTTACAACATGTCTTATTGAATATTGCAATTACTCCACAATCTTTTCACTTTTTTATTTTTATTTTTTTATTAGATGTAAAGTTTGGCAACATGTCAAGCAATCAATGTCGCTCCACAATAAACATCAACAACTCATGAAACAATATCGATCTTGTAAACTTTATTTAATTCAATTTATGTCTTGACAATAAACATCGACAATTGTTTATCAACAACTCATGAAACAATGAGTATATTGTAAATTTCACTCAGCTCAATCTATGTCTTTTGACAATAAACATGAACGGTTCATGAAAAAATGACGATGTTTTTGTATTTACAACTAGCAAAGTTTAAAGCACTGGAAGAAACTTTACTTGTGGCAAGTTAGAAGCCCAAGAATCGGCCCATAAAACTGAATATCAGGCCGTTGAAGCCCAATACTCAATTCTCTCATTGGCGGTTCCAAACTGCGTTGACTAACAGTGAGAGAGAAACTTCTGCACAGAAACTGGAGCTGATTGATTGGGGCTGCAAAATGAAGGCGAGGAGGATAATGTGAGGGATTTCATCGAAAATTCAGCCATTGCAGGCGATGATTTGAATTCGTTTGAGCCATTACTGCTATTATTTATGTCAGGATTATTCTACTGTTTAGCTCATGATTAATTTCAGTAGTTGCCGGATTTTCATCTAAATTTCACCTGTTTTTCGAAAAATTATGAAGTTGCGTTTTTTTAGCATTGTTTAGCATTTTGATTTGTTTATTACCATCATTGTTTCTGCGCTCGAAAAAAAATAATCATTGTTTACGTTTTGTGAATGGATGGAAGCAATATTATGTTGCATGTCGTTTTCCCCCTTTTTTCTCTCCAAAGCGTTAGTTGGATTGGTGGCTTTCGGTGGTGATGTTTTATTTTTATATTTTTCTATGTCAGCTATATTTACACCTTAAAAAGGTCCTGCAAAAAGGAGTAATGTACGTATGGAAGCTTGCAGTTTTTAAGGTTCAATGGCAATTAAGCGGCAGCAGTGCCCTTGTGGAGATTGGAAGTGTTACATTAAATACGAAGAGGATGATTCAAGCACAGTAGCATCTCAATCAGAAGTAGAGAGTGATTTTCAAGATTCATCATCACCAGAAGTTGTTTTTACTCCATATGTAGGCCAGTTATTTAGAAGTGATGATGAAGCATTTGAATATTATAGCAACTTTGCTTGAAAGAATGGCTTTTCTATTAGGAAAGCGAGCTCAACAGAAAGCCAAAATCTAGGTATTTACAGGAGAGATTTTGTTTGTTACCGCTCTGGGTTTAATCAGCCGCGGAAGAAAGCCAATGTGGAACGCCACAGGGATAGGAAATCAGCACGGTGTGGATGTGATGCAAAGCTGTATTTGACTAAAGAGATTGTTGATGGTGTACCTCAGTGGTATATTTCTCAGTTTAGTAATGTTCACAACCATGAATTATTGGAAGATGATCAAGTCCGCCTACTTCCTGCCTACAGGAGAATTGAAGAAGCTGATCAGGAACGTATACTTCTCCTTTCAAAAGCTGGGTTCCCTGTTAACCGGATTGTGAAGGTGCTTGAATTAGAAAAGGGGGTTCAACCAGGGCAGTTACCCTTTATAGAGAAAGATGTTAGAAACTTTGTAAGATCATGTAAGAAAACTGTTCAAGAAAGTGATACTATTCTATCTCTGAAGTGTGACAATGATCTATTGGAACTTCTTGAGGCATGCAGGGCAGCAACAGAAGGGGATGAAGGATTTGTCTATAACTTCACAACAGATGGGAATGGAAAAGTTGAGAATATAGCTTGGACTTATGGCGACTCTATCCGAGCATTTTCACTCTTTGGTGATGTTGTTACCATCAACACTGCATATCGGTCCATAACCTACAGTATGATCCTTGCTATGTGGTTTGGCATTGACAATCATGGCCACCCAATTTTATTTGGGTGCACTCTACTCCAAGATGAGACATCAAAGTCTTTTACCTGGGCCTTACAGGTAGCAACACTATCCTTTGGACCATGATGTTTATATATTTTTTGAATCGACTTAGAGCTATGATTTTGACATTTGGTTGCTCTTATGCAAGGTTTTTGTTAGATTTATGAGAGAAAGGCAGCCAGAAATTGTCATTACTGATATGGACCTGGGTCTGAGGGATGCCCTTGCAGTTGAAATGCCCAACACTAAACAGATCATCTCAATATGGCAAGTAGTCTCCAAGGTGCCCAGTTGGTTCTCTCTCCAACTTGGTGTGCAATTTTCAGACTTCAAATCGGAGCTGGATATGTTATGCCATCTAGAAAATGTGGAAGATTTTGAGCATCAGTGGGACAATCTGGTTTCTCGGTTTGGAATTGGTTCAGATAAACACATCTCTCTTCTTTTCTCTTATCGAACATCTTGGCCGTTCTGTTATGTTCGTAATTTCTTCTTGGCCCGAACTATGGCTCCTGAGTATTCCAAATCCATGGAGACATTTTTGAGGAATATTCTAAGCATGCAGTCATTAGAGTGCTTTTTCAAGCAGGTTTCTGCTTCACTCTCTCAGAAAAAGTTTTAATTCTCATGTTTCACTTATATTAAATTCATGTGTTACACTATGGCAGGTTGCAATTGCTGCTACGTTTGGTAGCCGGAGAAGAGAAGAACTGTTTTATTTGCCAACAAAAACATGCCTCCCTCTGGAGGAACACACACGGACTGTTCTTACACGTTTTGCTTTTAGTGCCTTGCAGCATGAGATTGTGCTGTCCATGCATTATGCAATAACAGAGATGGCTAATGGCTCATATCTTGTGAGACACTACAAGAAAATGGAAAGAGAGTGTCTTGTCATTTGGGTTCCTGATGATGAGCAGGTCCATTGTTCTTGTAAAGAATTTGAACATTCTGGCATATTATGCAGACATTCCCTCAGGGTGCTAGTTGTAAAGAACTACTTTGAAATCCCAGTAAAGTATTTTCTGCACAGATGGCGTCTGGAGAGTTCCTTAATTCCTTTGGATGGTCAAACCATTACAAACAGCAATGACGAGTGCTCTCAAGCTTTTCATTCACTTACCGCAACTTTATTTTCAGAATCATTCATATCCATGGAACGGTTTAATTTTGTTCATGGAGAACTCACACATCTTCTAGAGCATGTCCGGAATATACCTGTTAGTGATCAAAGTAAATCACCTACCAACACCATTAAGTCTTAGACCATGTTCTAGAGCTTATATTTAAATGTAATGCTTGATGGTCATAATTATTACGAGAAGCATATGGTACAGAATCTGGCACTGGAAAGTCAAACAGAATGGGGAGATCTTTTTTTCTTTTTATTTCCTTATACTACTAATTCTGGAAAAATTTACTTAAATTGGAATATTGAATACATGATAAAGGAAGCAAAGTAATCTTGCAGATGCATTGATGCCACAGCTACTCTGAAGTATGAAGTATTGTTCATATTCTGTGTAACACCGCATGCCTTGAAATGTTTTTTGGGTGAAGAACCACTAATTGTACTGACATTTTATTCTGCTTTCTCCAGAGTCCAATTTAGATAACATGGGTGCTTTATGTGTTCCATGCCTTTGGATTCTGGGTAGACATTTCATGCATAAAAGATTTAATGTCTGAAACTGAAGAAGCTTGTAATAGTATTTATATTTTAGGAATTTGTTCTGCATGTGTATAGGGTTGGACAGATTTGAGCACTTGGTGTAAAGAACTGCACTTGTTGATGGCATTCTCCTAACAGCATGACCAATAGAAGGCTTCACTGAGAGCATAGACCCTATGTCATAGGGGTCATTCAAGAAGTTGGAATCATGGTAAGAACTCTTATTTTGAGTTTCTAATATTTTTACAAGTGATTTGATCAATTGGAAGGGGAACTTTTTCGTTTCCTTTCTAGCAATTCTTAATTATCTATGTTCCTCATGTCTAGAGGAAGAAATTTATTTAGAATGGGATTATATGTGTTTCTCTTTTAGCATGGAAGACTAAGTTAGAGGGAGCTAAGATATGTATATGAGGTTTCTCTTTTAATCCATGAGAATTCCAATTCCTGTATCACTTATTCTTTTTTAAAGGATGAATATAACTTTCATTTTTATGATCCCCTTGTATACCATCTATGGAAGAATGACTCACTTTGATGGCTGAACCAACACCTGTTTTTCTCTTATTATCATTTAATACAAAATGCCAACGTGCTCACCTTTTCCTTTTAATAAAGAACCAAATGAGTAAGAGTAAGGTGCCATACAACCCTATTAAATGATTAAGAATGGCTTGATCAAAATTGAGTTGCACATAATTTAATTTTCATGCAGGGGACCTTATGAAACAAATCGTGTCAAACAAATAATAATGTCTGTTGTCACGTGTTTGCCTGTGATTTGCTAGTACCACGTTGCACTCTGTATTATGAGTGAGTTGAGAGGAGGCGTTACAACTTGCAAAATTGATCGCTGAGGAGATAAATATTAGTTGGGATATTTCCATTCTTCCTTTTATTTTCCTTTTCTGTTCCAAGTTATATGCATATTTGGTTTTCCATCACTACCTGCCGCACATTTTAGTCTATTAAGGAAGAACGAAAACAAGGTATTCGCATTTGGCTTTAATTCAACAGTAAAATTGTTATTCTTTATGGTCTATTTTACCTTTTTGGAAGTATGGAAAACTCCCTGTGTTGTAGGCCAATATTGACTAAATCATATACTTTCATGGTTGTACAGCTTTTTATCATTAGGGTTTCTTAGTATTTTCTTTCCTTTATCTAATTGATTGATGGAGTCTTGATGTTATCTTTCACTGTACCAAATACTTTTTGTGGTTATCTGTAGTCTTTGTGCCAATAAAACTGTAGTTCTCTTGTTTAATTTTGTTATAGTTCATGTTTAGTTTCATCTGTTTTAATGACCTTCCTAAAATTTGTATTTTTAAGCCCTCCTTGAGAAGTATTGCTTTTAATCAGTCTCTTTCAGAAAATGGTGATTTTCTTGACTTCCTTAATTTTCTTTTTCTCGGATGTAATTCTGCTACAGTTGAGCACGTGACTTATGAACTAAACTTAGTCATCGGAGCATCGGTTCCTCCACAACATTTAAGTTATAGTTAGATTACTGTTTATATTTTTTTTATTTAATTATTTTGTCTGTTATCTAAGTGAGTTATCATTTACTGAAAATTCCTAGAATTTTGATGCAAACGGAGTTTCATTTGTTGTTATATCGCGCTGAAACTCTCTAATTTTAACTGGTCTATGTCACACAGCTACATTGGCTGCATGGTGGATAGTACTCTCCACAAGCAGCAACTGTGAACACTCTTAAGACAGGAGGCTAAAGACTGTCAACACTCTTAAGACAAGAGCTAAAGACTGCCGTTATCATGTCTGAGATTGGGAACGAGTTTACCCGTTTGCGGTCTGACTATGTGCCACCAATTGGATACATTGAAGAAGTTATTATAAACATTTTGTCCAGACTTCCTGTGAAAACAGTTGTGGCGTGCAAATGTGTTGCCAAACATTGGTTGAGATTGATATCTGAACCACGTTTTCCGCTTTTGCAGCTAAACTGGTCGAAGAAAAAACCAAAATATATCATATGTCCTTATCCTGAGGACTATGATACGATCAATCATCTATGTCTAGTGGAGGAAAATGGGAGAATTATTGAAGATGTCCCCCTTTTTGGTTTTGAAGAAGTTTGCTCGCCTGAGATTACGTGTTTCTTGAATGGTCTCATATGCAGTGTCAATGAAGATTGTGATGGTCTGAGTGAGGTTGACATCAACATTTTCAATCCTATTACTCATGATTCCATAGTACTTCCTAGAGGAAGTCCCTCAGTAGTAATTCCATCAGTTGGGATTGCTTTCGACCCCAAAAGTAATGACTTTAAAGCATTTCGCTTCTTCTCAGATTCATCTAAAGGGGAAGATGTTAAATTTAAGTGTGAGGTATACACCTCTGGTTCTACAGCATGGAGAAGAATTTCTGAAGACATTCAACGGCCCCATCGTAGTCCCATTCACCCATTCTGCCCTTATTATGCTAGTATAGCTGGAACAGTTTATTGGTTTGTATGGTCACGAGATAAACCTGGGACTCCTGTTCGTATTCTCTCAGTTGACATGAACGACAGCTTCACCGAGATCAACCTGCCCACCCGACTGCATGAGTGGAGTTTCTTGATTGAAATAGAGGGCTGTTTGTCAGTGGTTCACTTGAATAATCCAGAAGTTTATGCACTGAACCAAAATGAAGATCCTCAACCTCATCTTGAGGTATATAAATTGGAAAACTCCCGGTGGCACTTGAGATCTAAGTCCGTCATAGATCTTATCAACGTCCACAGCTTCAACTCAGTTGCTGCTAAGGATACCGAAATATTCTTCATCATTAGACACGAAGATGAATCCATCTGCTACCTCATCTTCGATTTTGTGGAAGTATCCTTTACGACACTTGATCTGGACGAGCAATTTGAGGATTATTGTCCTGTTGCATTTCCATTCATCGAAAGCCTCCTCAAGTGCAAGTAAGCATCTTCTTATACCAAACATGCATGCTTACCACACTTTTAATTTTACATATGGTTAAGATAGCTTGTTCTGTTCCTAACAAGCTTCTACCTATAAAAGTTGAGTTTTCACACAATATAAGGTGTTGATACATGAAGTCTTGTTCTCTTATGAGCTAGGCTGGCTTGAGCAGCTCATATCCATGATTTGTGTGTGTATGTGTGTATGTGAAAATCCTCCACAGGTAGTGGAACATAGGCGAGACAGTTTCTGAGCTTCAGTTGCAGCGTTCGTCTTCCTTTAGGTTTGCAGCTCTCGCGCTTCCTTTACTACATGAACCCATGTGTTACTCTATTGTCTTCTGTTAATAACGAACTCTGGAATAATCTGCTGGTGGAAAGGTGAAATGGAAGAAGAGATGGTGGTGTGCTAGATGGCTCTGAGGTCTCAGTATTTGAAGCCCTTTCCTTAACTTGTATAACTCTTGTTAAAAAATTCTTATACACTGAATAATCTACTTGTAAATATAAATAAGACTTGTAAATTTAGCTCGTTTTTTGTAGTACATTACTTTTTTCTTGAAATCTTTCCATTGTAGAGAAAATTTGAAGCCACCTATAGCGATACTGCCTCCAAAGGCTACTATGCGAATTATGGGCAACTCGTGGTGTCAAAAAATTGGCCCGGACCAACGGTCCCGACTTTCCATTTGATCCATGCCCCCACTCAATATCTAAGGCATTCGCCTACGGATAATTCGAAAAGTCCATTTCTTAGGTGGGCTTGTACTAGTAGAAACTGCCTCGGCTCGACTCAACTCGATATATAAGGCGTTGGCCCATGGATAGTCCGAAAAGCCCGTTTTATAGGCGGGCTTGTACGGACAATCCCAAAAAGCCCGTTTCTTGGGTGGGCTTGGACCGCTAGAAACTAGCTCGGCTCGGAAATTTGACACCCCTAAATCTAATTGCAGATAGGTAGGAAGGATTTGATGACGACACCAAAATGACATCATATCTATTATCCCACAAATACATTGTCAAATTTTCTATTGGCATCTAAATTAGACCAATTGTTATGGAAGTCGTAACAACAACTGGTACCACAAAAAGAAAAGCTACACAACAACTCACAAATATTTTAATAGTTGCTCGATCTTATCCTCTATAAACTTAACCTAATTACTTATCATCCTAGTTTTTCTTTTATCCGTTTAAATGTTGATGAAAACATAATTTTTTTCCTTGGCCTTTATGGTCCACGTCAACTAGTTTCATTTTTTTATGTGGAAAATATTGTGTGTTCCCATTTCGCATCAAGAATCCAAGATATTAAAATGGGACTTGGTCAATTCACACTACATAGTAGTTTATATTTATGATTATATTCGAGAGTTTTGTGTTTGATAGTCTAACCAGACGAGATTCGACAGACGATGAATGTATTTAATTCAAATATTCGTCAAATTATAAATATTCGTCTAACAAAATATCGTAAATCATTTTTACAAAATATCAACTACAAATATCTACAATATTAAATCAAAAAATTGTCAAAATCAATAGTGTCGGGGAACTATTCCAATTCCAACCTACTAAATTGAAAATTCGAAAGTCTAAAACGCCGGTCCTAGTCATTTATTATAAGGGTTGGTCGGTTGGAGTTTGGACTCTCTCTTACTCTTACTCTTCATCAATATTATCTTTTATTTTATATAAAGAAAAAAGATTGAGATAAACACAAAGCTTTTTACCATCTTTATAATGTATATTATCTCTAAAACACAAAATATAAACATATAAGGGCGAAATTTCTACAATAAAATAATAGGGCCTAATTTGTAATTATCAATGGGACCATTTGCACCTCTAAATTTTCAAATATAGCCATTAATTACCATAAGTTTGATTATTTAGTGCCCCTTTTGAGCAATTAATTATCTTTTACAATAATTTGTTTATACAACCCTTATATTATTGTTACTTTTATTTCTTTGAAAACAATCATATACCCTATTGGTCCAAATCATTTGGGACAAACATGTCGTTCATAAAAAAGAGGATGAGTTTCAAGGAAATGACAAGAAATTATTGGCGAATGGACTTATACGATATCATGCACGAAATAGTATCATTTTAGTAGATCTAAAATTCAAATTTACCCCCCCCCCCCCCAACACTTGATATTAATAAGGGGACCATGATGAATTAGACAAGAGAGATTGAAGAGTCCATAAATTTAGATATATATGTAATATGTCCCTTAGATTATTTATATTGAAGGAAATTTCCAGGTCACCCCTTTCAAAAAGAAAGAAAAAGAAATCATCCTTTTCTGATCATAAAAAATCCATCTGTATTTTTTTTAAAGGAAAAAAAATCTTCTCCTAAGTCATTTTATTACAATAAAAAGAAACGGAAAAAGATTTTTTTTATTTTTAAAGTCTCCTCCTAACTGCCAAGTCATTATTTAACCCAATTTACACTCCAAAATACTTTATATAGACCACTCAATATCACCTCACCTGCCACAATTAAAATTGCAACCCAAAGTCTTCTCTCACTACACATCATCATCCCTCCGTCTCTCTCTCTCTCTCTCTAAAAAATCATGGCTCATTACAATGATCAAATCAAGAACATGAAAAACCATTCAAATAGCTTCAATTATCTGAAGAAGATCACCCAAATCATCCTCCCACTCTCTCTTTTCTCCCTCTTCATCTCTCACTCCTCTATAACCCCTCTCTTCCTCCAATCCTATGATTATCTCAACTTAAATTTCGACTTCAAATTCAAACTCTTCACCTACACGACTGAGAGAAATTGCATCTTTCTCCTCTGCAATGGGATTCTTGTTTTCATCATACAATCATCCGGCCTCATTAGCAAGATCACGCCTCTCGATTCGGGCCCCAAAACGGCAAGAACACACGATGATCGGGGCGAGAAAATTGGTGATGGTGCAAGATTTGAAGAGAGCAAGAAAAAGGGTGTTGAGAAAGTAGAAATTCTTGAAGAAAAAATTAATCTTGACGCAGATTTAGCTGAACAAAATTTGCAGGTTGAAAAATGGGATGAACATGATGATGAAGAAGAAGATGATGATGATGAAGGGTTTGATACAGAAGAATTGAAGAGGAAATGTGAAGATTTTATCAAGAAAGTGAAGATGGAAATTCAAAGTGCATGAAATAAATTCACTAGTGTATATATATTGTGTAACAAATGATTTTGTTCTTAGGATGATCATGAGAAATCTGCAACTGCTACTCCAAATGATTTTCTTTGCGATTTTAGACAGGAGATCTATTGTTTTACGAATCTCAACATTTTCTTTTAGATTTCGAAAATTCTCAAATTTTTATTATTATTTTAATTTATTTCATTATTTCACATCACACTACTCTAATAAGCAAATAATTGTAGTTGGAGTGAATGACATTATACTAAAAGTGCAATAATAAATTATGGAGGAAATTTCAAGGGTTGGGACTGGCTGTGTGTGTTGCTGTAGAATAGGTAGATGAAGATGAAACAAGACAAGATTAGGGACCCTTCAAAAAGATTAATTAATGTTCATTTTTTAGGAAATTAAATACGAGTAGGGACCGATTAAGATTGATTTTGGAAAGTAGTTGGATTATATTTTAATTTTAGTGATGGGATTGATAATACTAACAATGTGAATATACATGCCTTGTTTCAAAATCTGAGCTGTTAAATTGCAACAAAAGATTCTAACAATATCGCATTAAGATGCCACAGCAGCCAAATTTGTCTTAATTTGGGATATCGTATCTAAGTTGATGGATGGGTTCCAAAATTACAAGCTGGAAGCTTATAAAATATTATATCGTCTAACTATAGTGGGACAATGTAAAAAAAGAAATAAGATGATGAAGCGCAACTTAGTTGGTAAGACGCCGTCACAAAGACTACGGAGGTAAATGAGCCACCATTATCAATCATTTTTGTAGTGACAACATAATCCCTCTGTTTCTTGTTGGGCCTAGCATTTTAATTGGGCTACAAATTACTATTTATCAAAGCTTTCAAGATCCATTACATAAAATTGGCCCAAAATCCTCTTCTTCTTCATTGTTTGTTTGTTTCGTTTTCTGGCTGAAGATTGGATAATGTAGAAAGAGAAAAATTCTGGACCTCATATAAAGGATTATGCATTTGAAAAAGAATATCTCTTGTTTTTCGTACAACAATGTCTCTCAGCTATAGCCAAAAGCCACACTCAAAATCTAAAACATGGGAAAAAAAACATAATACTATCAAATAAATATTCGAAGCAATCGAACTCCAATTTGGGAGCCCATAATTTTCTTGAATGAAAGGTGTGGTTTTGCAGAGATATAAAGCTTCCACCAGAAAAAGAATCGAGAAAAATATTGTTTTGGAGCCTGCTTGCTTGAAATAGTATGGCTAAATTATTAAGCAATCCTTGTTGTCATTCATCATCTTCAACCACATTTTCTTGTTTCCATAATGAGAGTTTGTGTAGTTCAAAAAATATGGCGGCTTTACCAATTTTAGGCCATTTCTCTAAGTGGGCTCCCAACAATTTTGCAAGAATTCAGCTCAGAAGTAGCGATTTTGAGCTGAGATCATCCAATGGGTATCCTCTTAATGCTGTTTCTTTGCAAGATGGTATGATTTCAATGTCTGCAGCAGTGATCTTATGTCTGTTTCTTGGTTTCTCTCTCTGTGTGTGTGTGTGTGTTGGGTGTTGAATTTTGTACTTTATGGCTGTTTGGTGAATCATTCATGCAAATTTTGTTTGATTCACATAATTTCATGTGTGGTGTTCTGAACTTTGATGAAGTTTATGGTTTCTTAGATTTTTAATCATTTTATGATGAAATAGAAGCTCATGACTTGCATTTGAATACAGAAAACCATGATTCTTAATATGAATTTTAAATGGTTGTATAAGTTGTTTTTAAGCATGCATGCAAAATTCAACAAAATCCAAGAAAGGTTTAATCAAGAATTAATCACTTCAGTGTTGTGTGATTCTCAGGTAGAGCTTTTCTTTCTTTTTTTTCCTTTTTTTTTTTCTTTTTTTTTTTGCTTATCTCTGTGCCTTTTAGTGATTTTCATATGGTGCTGGGAGGTTAAAGTTCAACTAGTGTGTGTGTGTGTGTGTTTTCTTCATTATGTTTTGTTTCGATTCATAACTCGTTGCTGCTATGTATGTAGAGGGTTCAGTTGACAATCCCCTCGCAGAAGAAGCCAATGCTTCTGATTCAGCAGAAGGGGATTCTACTCTAAGCATCACAGTTGTTGGTGCATCGGGAGATCTTGCAAAGAAGAAGATCTTTCCTGCTCTTTTTGCTCTCTATTATGAGGATTGGCTACCTGAGGTGTGGAATTGGTCTGATGATTAGAACTTAAGTATTCGAGTTCGTGTTAGTGAATAAGGCTGCTGAACTGTTCAAAACTCTATTTCTGCAGAATTTCATCATTTTTGGGTATTCTCGGACCAAGATGAATGATGAGGAGTTGAGAAACATGATCAGCAGAACCTTGACTTGCAGGATTGATCAGAGGTTTTTTTTCCATTTCTTTCAATAATATTAGCTAAAAACATGAATTACTAATGTGTGATATTCGAAGTCTAACTTTTGTTTCATGTTGTTGTTTTCCAGAGAAAACTGTGATGACAAAATGACACAGTTTCTAAAGAGATGCTTTTACCATTCAGGTCAATACAATTCGGAGGAACACTTCTCGGAATTGGATTGCAAACTGAAGGAAAAAGAGGTGCTCACTTCTTTTTCTTATTCAGTTGTATGCACACACGCCACAAACAATTTCTTCTAAAAAATCTTGAATGCATATAACTTTGAACTGTTATTATACTTATAAGCTGCATGATTATATGTGTAAGCATAACCTCGACATCTCTATCCCAGAAAACGTGAAATTTGGCAGTACGAATCAGTTTATTATCAAGATTGGATGAATCGAGTTTTATCCCAAATTATTCTGATTGCTTTATCTGAGCTTCTTGTGAAGATGGGTGTTTGAGGTTGTATATATATTTATCTTTTGTGTTCTTGTTTCTTGTCCTGCAGCTGTCAATACTAGTTAGCATAAATGTCGAAGATAAGAAGGATATTAGTGTAAAAAAAAATTAAAAAATCTTTTGATAATGCTGTTTTGAATATCAACCCATGCAGGCTTAATTTCATGATAGTTTTAGTTTCTGTGGTATGAGAAATCGGAAATCAATGTAATAATGATGTTAATGTAATGTTTTTTTCAGGGTGGTGGATTATCGAATAGGTTGTTTTATTTATCGATTCCTCCAAACATATTCGTGGATGTGGCCCGTTGTGCTAGCACCAGAGCTTCTTCAACAACTGGGTGGACAAGGGTGATTGTAGAGAAACCGTTTGGTCGAGACTCAGAGTCGTCTAGTGAGCTGACGAGATGTCTAAAACAGTTTCTCACCGAGGACCAAATATTCCGGTACATGTCTTATTGTGCAAGAAGAGTTAACTTGTCGTTTTATGGAGAAGTTAACTGGCTTGAGTTTATTGCAGAATTGATCATTATTTGGGCAAGGAGTTGGTTGAGAACCTATCAGTGCTTCGTTTCTCAAATCTTGTCTTCGAGCCTCTTTGGTCGAGAGATTACATCCGCAACGTCCAGTTCATATTCTCAGAAGATTTCGGAACAGAAGGACGAGGAGGGTGAGGCTCTTTAACACAACCTAATAGTTTTCACTATAAATTCTCTTCTTGAGGTTCTTGATTGTGAAATGTCCCTTTCGTTGTTTCCAGCTACTTTGACAACTACGGAATAATCCGAGATATTATGCAAAACCATCTCTTGCAAATATTAGCATTGTTTGCAATGGAGACTCCTGTCAGCTTGGATGCTGAAGATATTAGGAACGAGAAGGTACTTGAACGTGTTTTCACTTGAAACGTCGAACTGAAGTCTGCCATCTCGAGTTCTATTTTGATATTATGCATTTGAATCAGGTTAAAGTTCTGCGATCAATGAAGCCGTTGCTGCTTGAAAACGTGGTTGTTGGCCAGTACAAGGGGCACAGCAAGGGTGGCAAATCGTACATAGGGTATACAGACGATCCTACTGTACCAAATAATAGCGTTACTCCTACATTTGCTGCTGCGGCCCTCTTTATCAAT
>JAYDZE010236413.1:0-20114 GCA_034509125.1 Monilaria moniliformis
GAGAATAGAGTAGTAGGAAATAGGAATTATTCAATTAGAGATTAGAAATTTTAAATTTAGGGTTAGTATTAACCGGTTCCCGGTTCGGTACCGGTTATCCGGGTACCGGAATTATAATTTAGGGTGGTACCGGTTACCGGAACGGAACCGGTATATCCGGTACTCGGGAAACCGGTTCCCGGTACGGTACAGATTTTCCCGGATTACCGTAAACCGATTATCACCCCTACTGAAATGTGTACCCATGTCGCGTTTAACCGTTGCACAAAAAAATTGTGTAAGATGTTAATTTGTTCTACTGTATATATTTAAATTCATATTTAGTAGTTTATTTGTAATATCAATATTAGTGTTTGATAGTTTTTCGATTTCAATTTTGATTTGATTGTCGGATGTTGACCTATTAAGCGCTTTGTCATAAGATTCACACTTAAACCTACTGTTGTAGTCTTTTGAGTCTCGTGTATATTACATATTGCATATATATAGATTTTCTAAAAAAATAACTAGTAAATTGACGTAAGTTGGGAATACAAAATTTTGTGCAAAATAGTAATTAGTCATGTAGTGAGAAATGTTTTGGTACATATCTTATGTGAGCATTATTCATAAGCATCGCTTTCATTAAGTTCACATTAGTAATATTTGTTTTATTTTATACATTTAATTTGATTCTAATACTTTAAAAATTATTATTGACATTATCAATTTTACAAATTACATAAAAATCAAATTTCGATTTGTTTATTTATTCATTTGTTTGAAATTATAGAGAAAACGAAAAAATCAAACTTTCATTTTTATGTAGTTTGTTGAATTAACGACGTTAATAATAATTTTTGAGGTATTAGAATCAAAATAAATGTATAAAACAAAATAAATAATGCTAATGTGGACTAGACGAGAATGGTGTTCACATAAAATATGTAGCATAACATTTGTAGTCATATGATATTCATATTTGGATCTAAACTATGATTTTAGTACTAACTAATGTCTTCTCCGTCCACGAAAAATTTGCCACAATTTATTTTTCTATTCGTCCACAAAAAATTCGCCACTTTTCATTTATAGTATTAGATGGAGTCCCCACAACTCACAACATTTATCATACATTTAAAGTGAGACCCTTACTCCACTCACACACTACCTACCATTTTCTTAAAACTTATACCGTACAATATTGCAAATTTTTTATAAACAAAGAAATTACTTAATAATATTTGGATCTGAATTTTGTCATGCCATATCTTAACCTTTTAGATAGTGTGGTATAAGATTCAATTTTGTGTTTTAGTCTTGTATTATGATTTATGCTGTATATATTGAATGATATAGATTGTATGGATTAGATATAAACTCAATTTTGTGTTTATTCTTTTGGAGTTTGACTTATATTCGAGTTTGTTGAACTAAAGTTGATCGTGGCCAGACCAATAAGCACATATTATTTATCGTTTACTTGGATTTAAAAACAATTTGTTATATATAAGACAAAGTAAATAATAGTTAAATTTATAAGCAGAATAACTCAAGTTATACCGATATTTATTTAGCACAAAGCAATCATCACAAAGCCATCACAATAATAGAGTGAAAAGTTAAAAGCAAAAATCTTGTATTGCTGTCCCTGCTTATAAAGTACAGAAAAACAGCACCAATATTAAATTCAATCAACTCACCGCGGTATCTTTTTCATCAGTCATCACTATATATATTTAATTCTTCAACTTCATTTTAAATGCTACAAAAATTTTCATTTGAAATAAAATAATAAAGAGCAGACTATAATTATAGACAATTTAGTGAAAAATTAGCAGAGTGATAATCTCGTGATGAAGCTTTTACAAATCTGATTTCATTGAATATGTTCACATAATCTATATCTATCTATATGTATACATATTTCGTCCTCAAATAAATGTCATATTTGGGTACAAATCTTATCCCAAATAACTGTCTCAGTCCAAATTAAGCAAGTTATTTACTAATCTAGTTTTGCCATGCCATAATTAGAAGTAAAACAAAATAAAATATGATACCAAACTTATCCGCTTTTCTCATGTAAGAGTTTTGAAATATAGTACCAACTTGAAACACTCCAAGCATGAACTGCAAAATTGGGACAATAGCATAATCTTTCTCAAAATGTAAAATAAATAAATAAAAAAAATCTAAAACTGTTGAATCCATTTACATCCTCATCAATTAGAGCATTAGATCTACATACCACTAGTATTACCTCGAATTCTTTCTATATGATTCATACAGTTGGCGGTAGAGAAACAATATTACTATTTTGGATCTGCAATGTATTGAGCGCCGCCCCATTAAACCTCCTCTTCCACAGATTCACCTCCTCGCCCGCCGCCTTCTTCAGCACCGGAAGCGGCGGATCAAGCTCACCCACGTCCACCACCTTCGCGCAATCTCGTTCGCAATCTTTCTTCAGCTTCGATCTTCTCAAATCATAATCCGCGCACACTAATTCCTTGCTACTTGTGCAACTCTTGCTTCCGCCGCCACCGACTGCGGCGGCGATGCAGGCGGCGGTGGTGGTGGGCAGGAGGGTTTTGCTCGAGAAGAGTTTCCTGAGCTTGGAGTACTTGTGATTGTGGGTTGGGGTGGGGGTGGCGGCGGTGACGGAGGTGACGCGGTTGTTTCTCTTGACTTGGCCCATGCAGCCGACTTTAGGGGAGGAGGGTTCGTCGGAGAGAGCTGAATCTCGGCGGCGGCGCCGGCTGAGGTTTATGTCTTTGAGAGACAAGCGGCAGAAGAGTGGTAGGAAGATGGTTTTGTGATGGAGGAGCTGCTGCTGCTGCTGCCGCCGCCGACGGTCGTATACGCTCGCCATGCTTCTTTTACTCTGTGTGTGTGGGTTGTGATGTATATATGTATATATATGTGATTCTGTTTGTGAGTTTTTGTGTGCTTCTGAGAAGTGAAATGAGGAGAGGGCAATTCAGATGTGAAGGGCTCGATCGAGACAAAGAGATCTAGAAAGAGAGAGAGTTAATGCGAGCACATGTCTGCATATATGTTTTATGTACGTATATGCGGAGATATATATTTCTTTTTTGGGCATGAAAAGTAGGAATACAACATTACCTTCCAAACAATAAATTACAAAAAATGTAATGTTGTTTTTTTATTAATGTGCGATCTGTGTTATGGAGGAACGTAATTGGTAGAATATTGAGTAAGAATTTGGATTATCACTTTGAACTGATTTATAAATAGTGATTGTCGTTTGAATGGATAAAAATATCATCGCTATATTATATATATAGATATTGATAGTTGGGATAGCCAACACAATTTAGTTAGTAAAGTATTTTTATTTTCATTAGTGAGTTGATCGCAAGTTTGAATCATTTGATGAATTAGTATGTGTGAATTAGTGATTTTCGCTAAGGTCCGTAACTTTGAGTTTTATAGTTGTGAATTAGTGTATTTGTAAATTAGTAGTTTTTGGCAACGATACATAATTTCGAGTATTCTCAGTTGTGAGTTAGTAATTTTTTGATACTATTCATAATTTCGAGTATTCTTAATTGTAAACTATTGTATTTTGCTTGTAAGTCACAACATCAAATACTTACGATTGTGAATTGCTTTTAACTATAATTCAAAACTTTGAATATACTCAATTGTTAATTGGTTAATTTTTACTCTCTTAAAAAATTAAGGGCTATTGGTCGGAAAAACCATGAACTTAGTGCCAAATTTGATATTTCCCGTAACCTTTAAAAGTGGTTGCAAAAATCATGAACTTTACGAAACGTGCCAATTTCCCAACTCGACCCGACCCTTCTATTTCTGACGGAATTTTAACCAACGTGGTACGCCGGTTTATCCACGCGGACACATCGGACAATTAATAAAACAACATCGTTTTGAAACGCTCTAAACGACATCGTTTTGAATACTAAAACTAAAAAAATAAAAAATCCTTGAATTTCAGACATGAATCGATGAAGTCTTCCTCACTTGAATCGCCGTCTCTCCTACTACTGCAACTCAATTCCATAATTCAATAAGCAAAAGTTCTTTTAATTTGACATACCCACATGACAAATCACAAAATTTCAGACATGAATCCACAATCACTAGCTTTGTAAACATGTCGGGTGGATTATCACTTCCAAGTAATTTTCACATGTTGAAACGTCTTTTTCTCCAATAGATGATGGATGTAGTGATACTTCAACTCGATATGTTTCGTCTTGGAATGAAATTTCGAATTCTTTGCCAAGAACATAACACTTTAACTATCACTATAGAGAGTGTTGTTCTTATACTCTTTCCCAAGCCCACCCAAGAAATTCTGCAACCACATCATCTTCTTAATTGTTTCAGTTATGTCTACATACTCAGCCTCTGTAGTAGACAACACAACGACCTTTTGCAACTTAAAAGTCAAAGATATAGCAGTACCACCATAAGTAAAAAATATAGTCGTTGTACTTATTCTCCAGTAAAGGTCATTCAGTCCAAGTCTATCAATATAACTCACCAACTCGACACTCTTACCATTGAAAA
The DNA here is from genome assembly GCA_034509125.1 of Monilaria moniliformis. Taxonomy (NCBI): domain Eukaryota; kingdom Viridiplantae; phylum Streptophyta; class Magnoliopsida; order Caryophyllales; family Aizoaceae; genus Monilaria; species Monilaria moniliformis. The sequence goes on from JAYDZE010236413.1 coordinate 4,543, forward strand.
ACAAAGCCTTGTCTATGGTACCTCTCAAGCATTGTTGTACCTACTTGACCGCTTCCCAATGTTGATTGCTCGGCTATCCATGAACTGACTTACTACTCACATTGCATGCGCAATACCGGTCCCATCACACCATATCATACATGATGCTACCATTTGCTGAAGTGTAGGGAACCTTCATCATTTTGGCATGTTTCTCTTTGCTACTCGGTGACTTCTTCTTTGAGAGTTTGAAGTGACTGCCCAATGAGACACTCACAAGCTTTGAATCATCAATGTTGAATCTTTCTAGGATCTTCTAAATACAATTCACTTGCGAAAGATACAACTTTTCTGTTGCCTTTTCACGCTTGATTCTCATACCCAAAATCTGTTTTGCCTCTCCAAGATCTTTAATGGAAAATAGGTCAGACAATTGATTTTTCAACTTATCCATGTCGTTTGTACTAGCTCCTACAATCAGCATATGATCGATGTATAACAACATGATAAGATAACTTTTGTATAACCTCTTGTAGTAACAAGTATGGTCAGCGTGGCATCTATCATAGTCAACCTCAAGCATAAAGCTATCAAACTTCTTATACCACTGCTTCAGAGTTTACTTCAAACCATACAAACTCTTTTTCAACTAGCACACCTTCTTTTTCCATCACTACGAATCCCTCAGGCTACGTCATGTATAATTCCTCCTTCAAATAATCATGAATGAATGTCGTCTTCACATCCATATGATGTAACAACAGGTTTTATGCAGCACTCATACTCAACATCATACGAATAGTGGCCAGTTTTACAATAGGAGTAAAAACATATGTATAATGAATATCGTGTCGTTGCTCAAACCATTTCACAACTAGTCGAGCCTTCTACTTGCTACCATCAACTTCAATCTTGATTCTGTAGACCCATTTTCATTGCAAGGCCTTTTTTGTCCTTTTGAGAGCTCAATAAATTACAAAGTACCATTTAGGAACAAAGATTTCAACTCGTCATCCATAGCAACTCTTCACCTACATCTTTCACTATCCTGCTCTGTCTCTGCACACCATCAGTAAGTAACAAATAATAGTTAGAGGGATAATATCTATCAGGTGGACATTGCTCTTAGTTGGTCTCGACAGTGGATTATTCGGTGGTAGGATCTTTTGCTCTTCCTTAAGAACATCTTCTTCATTCTGATTATCCTTACTCCCACTCGAATTTGAAATGTCTAACTCGATCATTGGGGATTCAGAACTTCCAAAACTCGATGCCTCCAATATGTCCTTGTATATCACCTGTTCAAAACCACATCTCTACTATGAATAACCTTTTGGTTCCGCTCATTCTAGAGCCTATAACCGAACTCATACATCTCTGCCAGAATCGTCAGCATGTCCCTCGTCAACTTGGCTCCAATCGTATGTTAGGAAATATTCCTAGACAACGAACATATCACACTTATCGTCTTCCTATCCAGCAGCTCCCACTCCTCCGAGTCCATCTTCTCCGGCATTGCTTGAAGGGAACGGTGTAGATCTTTACCATACAATTAATTCTCGATCTGCATCTTCCATAAACCGAAATCTAATCCACTAAACTCCTCGATTGAAATCTTGTCGTCGCTCATCGAGACTGCTCCCACCGAACCCAGACCTCTTGATACCAGTTGTTGGAAATAACACACACATAATCACGAAAATGAAATGAACACGAAAATTGGTTACTTAGTTCATCTCTATGAGACTATGTTTGGGGACGATGCCTAGCATGAAATTTTCACTTTGACTTTCAGGATAAAAGATACAAAGGAAGAACACCTATTTATAAAGAAATAATAAAGCTCTAAAATCTAGGCCCACAAAAAATTTGCTTAGGCCCCAAGACTTCAAGCTCTATACTTCAGCAAATATAACATATCTAATATATATTATGAGTACCAACATATGATAAAAACGTGTGTCGGTGTATATTAGAGAAATCTCAGATCGAGTTTAAGTCAAACTGGATCCATCTGCACAGAAGCGAACTCCAAAAATAATTGCTTGTGGTATTTTCGAACCGGGTGCAAGCTAGTTTCTTGTCGCCAAAACAAAACGTTGTTATAACTTTCTTAAAAGTAAAATAGAAGGGTCAATGACCATTACATAAAAATAATAATTGGGTTTGTTATAGACGACTAGTGTCATGGCTCATGGGAAAGGAATTATATATCAAAACAAATAAAAAATTAGAGACTATTTCGCAGTGTTGCAATGACCATTATTTGAATAGACTTATTTTTATTGTTGACACGAACAATTTTTCTTTGGAGAAGATCATACTGTTTGACTCTTATGACAGCATGAGAACTAAAAACATTATTAGTGTTTTTTTTTAATTCATTTCAAAATTTGTGAGTCTACCGATGACAGTATGGTATAAATAAGGATTCTGTCACACACACACAAAGACGTGTCGGTGTTGATTTAAGCCAATTAAAGATGTGTACAATTTATTTTCGATAAAGACAAAAAAATGTAGAATCTTGGCGTTTTTATTCATTTAAGAATCCGCAGTCAATTAAATTGAGATAATAAAAAAATGACAGCAATAATATTTAGAGGTAATAGTGAAAAAAGTTATTTTGCTATATTAAGAATAATTATAAGTCACAATTATAAGATTATAAAAAATATAGAGAATTTTTTATATAAATATATAAATTTACCTTTAATGAAAATTCTCATGATTACATGATTACAAGATCTAATCATGCATTCTTGTATGCGTCTGCATGATAAAGAAAAGGAAAAAAAAAAGTTTAGATGTAGGCAGTGAGGAAAAGAATTTTGCGAAGAATAGTGGTTCTGAAACAATAAAAAGAGCAAAATTACTTTGTTGTAAAAATTGGGAGTCATAGACATATCCCAAATTATATTGCCGAAGCAAAAAGGTACACATTAAAAATATATAGACATGAACGATCAAGTTTAACAAAGTTACGTGGTATGTAATTAGGATTAATTTTAGTGACAAAATTGAGGTACCTAAATATTTTTTTTATGTTTAAATTTCATCTAATTGTGGTGTATTTTTTCATATTATGGTTGTGTAGTAGTCCCGTTTGTGGGCAGTATTTTGTTGTTGTTATTTATTATTATTATTATTATTATTATTATTATTATTATTATTATTATTATATAACATTTAATTTATAAAAAAAGTGCAATTGAGTAAATCATTATTACTTCACTTGTCATCAATATGGTCGGCATAGGGTGTTATCTAGCTATTGGACCAAATGTGTGTGTGTCGTTGTGTGTGAGAGAGAGAGATAGAGATCCATATTTTTAAAAAAATTCTTTTAGTGCATTTGAAATTAGGATATTTGAGTCCAATGACATGCATACCAAAGTTGATTTACATAGATATGGATATCGTATTTATGTTGATAAATTGAATTTTTGTTACATATATAGGTTATAGATATTTCACATTTATTAATGGTTTTGCGACTATACATGTCACATGTGCATATTGTATTATACCAATGGAACAGAATTGAAATAAAACAAAAAAAATACTCAAGACTTTCTTTCTTATTCAGAAAATGTTTGGACTTGTATTTTATCTGATGTCATATAAGACATACGACTTACTTCCCTTCTTTCGCAACACGAGAATAGTCCATTCTTTTGTATATTTGTGATGTTGATAGATATCATAATATTGATTTTGCCTTTTGAGAGGCCAATCTTCCACCTTATTCCGGCTTTCAACTTTCATTTGTTAGCCAAAAAGAAAAAGAAAGACGACCCCAAAGAATCGAACTGAACCGATTATTTTTATTTTGTTTTGTTCAATAATTTTTTGAAAAAATGTAGTTTCATTCGATTTAGATAATTCAGACCCAAATAAAGTAAGTATATATAGTTTGTCAGTTTTTAGGACTTTATTTAAGTTCTCAGTTCGGTTAAAAATAGGATTTTTAAGGTTTTCCTTTCATTTCTATTTTCGAAAATGCGCCCCAAAGAGCTCACTGTATCGACTTTCATAAATTGTTATCCGAAACACTATTTTTTCATTCAGAACTTAACTTGAATTCTATATTTTTTATTTCTAAAATGATATCACGCAAAAGACAGAATTCCTTTGTAAAACAAAATATTGGCTTATTATTAAATTATGGACCAAACTTTGACTTTATAATGTTTTTTATTCTAAATATAAATATGACTTGTATTTATCTCTATTATTTATTTAATAATTTAAGTTATAATTTTCAGACAATTTAAAAGAATTTTCGTTATTGAAAAATTTGAGTAACTAAGTGAACAAGGAAAGTAAATATATGCTATTTTTTATAATAATTTGAAGTTCCAACTACAAAAATTGAATGAAATCAAAATTTGAGTAGTAATCTAATAAAAAAATCCAAAAGTATATTATGGGAAATTTCTCCCATAATTTATATAGCGTTTGAAGTTACGTATTTATACGGTGTAAGTCAGGCTCAGGCACATGGTTGGCGGTGGACACGCGTCTTAAAAGCCGACATCGTTGTTTTTGCATGTGGATAACACGTGATTCTTTTGGTTTTAGCATGAAGTTATAGTCAACGGCATGTATTATTCTTTGCTAATATTTGACTCAAATTTTAATCTATCAGAGATCTAATACAAGAATTTTCGTTTTAATATAAATTGATAGTAATGATTATAAATAATAATAATAAAAGAAAATAGATTGGTCGGGGTCGGGGTAAATATGATAGAGCGAGTTTACCCATATATTATTAGCGGAGTATATGGAAAAACTAAAAAGTTGTATTACTTTACAAACAAAGAATATGTGATGCCTGGTTTGGAGAGGCCAAAACTGACACAAAATTATAATAATTAAGCAATAGTTTATTATGGATTACTCAAATCAAATGAACATGTATTATTTTGTCATTTTTCCTTATTTTTCAATAAAGATAAATAAATTATGTTACAGTGAGTCTGTGATCCAATTAATTAGCAGACAAGTGAACGTGAAACAGTTCAAATTGTGCAGACAGCAGAAAACAATATACTTTATTTGTATATTCACTTAGGGATTCGATAATATCAATAATTTTACATATTAATCCCCATATTTGACAAAAAAGAAATCAAAATTAAAATGCTTAGCCAGACGTAATTATTATCATATTGTAAAAAGTATTTATAGAAAACAATAAATGAAATGTATGGCATCATTCTGCAGTTTTTAGGATTAGTAGTTATAAACACATGGATAAAATAACATTACTTATTTTTATTAGATAAGTTATAAGCTCATTAACTAAAAGGACCGAATTCTCTCTCTCTCTCTTTAACTTAAAGCCCATTTCCAAATCCTATATTTATAAGTTCTTATCATCTTAACTTTCAAATAAAATATAATCCATCCATCCATTAAAAAAAAAAAAAAAAAACTTAGAAGGATGTGTAAATAAATTGATATATTAGATTGTGGAATAGTGCCTATAAATAGAAGAAAACTATTTTTATGGAAGAAGAGAATATAACTTATGTCAACCAATTTGACAGGTCAAAATTCATTTAGGAAACATACACTGATACACAATTGTACGAATGTGCGATTGAGTCAATATCGGAATTTAGACGCGTAGACTGTCTGATAGGTCAAGACAATTTTTTCAGCGGGTCCGAGGATCCAAAGCCCATCCCGGGACCCATTCCTCCGAAAAAACAAAAGGGAACATAGATAAAGACATGAATAGGCACCCACAAAACTATGGCGCATACAAGCAAGAAAATTCCAACAATGGTGCTCTCACAAACAAAGCAGAAACACCACCACCACTTCAACAAACCCCAATGGCGAAAACCACCGGCCCTACCCCTACTAAATGCGCGTTCTACAGCCAAATCAATAATCAACGACAAGATCGCGTTTCTCTTGAGTCTCTAAACAATGTATACATGTATCCGACCTCCTATTTCTTTAAAAAATCCGGCTACGAGAAACATAGTCTACTGAACCCAGCTCCTCGTCTATTCGTATTCAAAGAAATATCTTGAGTAAGAAATGGAACCTGCTATACGCATGCAAGTGTTTCTGCGCGGTGATGGTGTTGATGATTCTTTGTCCGCCTCAGCATTACTGCGCCTTGTACAGTGTACGTGAATTTCTTTTTTTCTTTTCCTTTTTTCTTTTTCTTGTGTGACAGATTCTACAATAAAGCATGCCAAAGGGCCTCTTCTCCTTCACCACATTGTTCGTGTACGAATTTGATCTTTTCTACTGATTTGCAGATTCCACTGCAGCTCCAGTCAAACGAGGCGATGCATACATTGCCTGCTTGTGCCTTCCATTCACAATCTGCACATTGGCAATGCAAAAGAGTAAGACTGAAGTTTGAACTATAGAATATAAGTCTTGAGGCATTTTAGACGAGAAGCTTTTTTTGTCTGAAAATACACACGGGATCCTCATCACATTTTTTTACGTCCTGCTATTAGTTTTTTTTTTCGTTTTTATTTTATTTTGTTTTCTTGAATTCCAATTTCCTATAGTTTTGTTTAATTTTACTATATGAGGGTTGACTATATCCAATTAATGTAAAGCTTTACTTTTAGTATTAAATATTCGTTAGGGTCCATCATATTATTTATATTTTCATAATAAATAATATTGAGATAATGAATAGTGGGATATAGAAAATGTTGGGACAGAAGATCCAAACTAAAGCTCTCGTGGATGTAGATGGCATGTTATAGAAAACAATACCTGGCGGAGTACCACAGCACATATTACGTTCATCAATGTGCTCGACTTCAAGACCGATAAACCAAGAACCAAGTGACACATCTTCATTGGCATACTTGTGCAGTATGGGCCTAAAAATTGCAATATTTGTTATCGTGTGTTATATAGTATAGACCGAAAGCAAAATCAAAGCTCAACTACACAACCACACATCTTCATAATGCTTATCATGGCACCTATAAACCAAATATAGGAAAAATGAAAACTTCAACTTCAGAAGACAAAACAAAATATCTTAGGTCTTTTTAGCTTCATCAAGAGCTTACGAGAACAGTTACATTTCATAATATGTAGGTTTTGTTTCTACAACTTTGTAACATGCACTCGCTAATAACCACGCAAAACGAAAGATAGACAAGTAGGTAAAACCAATAGCAGGAGGTTCTTACTGGTTAATCGATATGTAAGTCGCCAAATCCTTTGAAATGGCATAAATCTGCCCTGTTGCATGCCGGAAATATTTATTTCCTTCTTCTCCAAATTTCCAGTACTCAGGCTCGCGGTACTTAACAGACCTGGAGAAAGAACATATCCAATTATTAAACATCCAAAACTAAGACACAAAACGGGAAATAGAAATTCGTTGAGTCTTAAAGATTACTTCTGAGCAAGAACGGGTCCAGATTTCATACAACCGATGTAGACTCTGGGTTTTGATCGATGACGAGCAAGAGTCGCAGCAAATGTACCTGTAGGATCAGAAGCTTAATGAGCAAACAATTGCAAGATAAAGATTTTGATGGAGCTATCTGAAGGTGACGAACGGGAGGCAGCAGTTACCCAAATTAACATGAACATCGTCGTCCACCTTCACATAAAAATCAGCATCCCACTTTGCAACCGCAGTGGCAAAGAAAATCTTTGTTTTTGCCGACAATTCATGATATCCTTCAATGTGCTCCTACAATATTTTATGATGTGAAGAAGGTTTCCAATGAGCGAGAAGAAAAGAGAAGGAGGCATCTGACAGAAATGTTTTTACCAGCCTCAGAAAGTCCTTATGTTGAGCTTCTTCAGAGTCAAGAGCTCTGTCCAATATGCTGTTAGATGTTGCACTGGATCAATAAAAAAGACAAGAGCTTCCCCATTAGTTCATTTCAACTTTTGGAAATTCCAACATCTAAAAAACCAACATGTTCAGAAAATCAAAATTCAAGATGCTCGAATAGTAAAAATATTGGACTTCATCCATCTCCTTTAGCAACTAGAAACAATACCCTCTCTTCACATAATGCCTAATCTGTGCCTATTTTTTTCATGAAGTTACCAATTCACACGAACATAGTAATCCCTTAAAGAGTACTTAATCGCTTGAATCCCGTGATCTCAGATTACAACCTAGCATGACTAACTCCAAAACTTATTCTTATCCACACTTCACAGTTTAAACCATGCCCCTCTACAAGGTCAAGTAAGGTAATAATTAAGATGAAGAGGAAATAGCTCGAGCCAATGAAATCAATAGGTAATTCTATAAATAATGTAATGCTTTTAAGGAAGCATATATAAAAATAAAATTCAATGGAAAATTTTCCAAATTTACGAATGCAGCAGCGTACCTATGTCCAATCATAAACCTCACAACGATCCCCTTCTCTTCCTCCAATCTGCGAAGTTGATCACCTGAAAACACAAGCAATCTCAGACCAGTTTCTCATAAGAATACAAGAATATAGTTCCATTTAGATGCGTTACCTCGAGGCATCCAAGTCTCTCGGACAGAATCACGCCTCTTTCGACTACTGAAAGCTGTGTTTATACCAATGACCAAGAATGCCTTCTTCCTGACAGGCTCTTGATTAGCAGTTGGCGTCGGGCCATCACCTCTACGTTTCTCTTGAGCACTTCTAGATGCAGATAGCTCCATCTGGAGCATCGAAATCGATTTGTCTAATCCCCTGAAACAACCTCACATTGAGATTTTGCCATCATTTAGCTTTATTACTTATATTATTAGGGAAGGGAACTCACTGTATTGCTTCATGTGTTTTATAAACCTCCTTCATTACATCATTGTCCTTATCTTCTGCCTTCTACAGATGTACATAAATTCATAAATTCATACAATTAATTGAGTACATAGATTCATGAATGGCTCAAAAAACTAGAGAGGGAGAGATTTGAATCAAAAAGAGTTACAGAATCTTGAACAAAAATGAGAGTAATAGCAATCAGATTGGGAAAAGTAAAATAACTTTAGCTGATCTAACCTAAAAAACTGAATCTCCAAACCTAAAATTTCAAAAATCCAACCTTTTTCTTAGTATTGCAATCCTCGGAGACGATCTGCAGCTCTTGATCCTTTCTTTGCTGAGTTATGAGCTGATTATTCGATTCCAACGAACCCCAAAATCTGCAAAGAAAAACCCAGACCAAAATCAAACACACAGAATCCGTTACAGCTAAATCCCGAAAAATCTTGAAGAGAAAATAAAGAATTCTCGCAGCAAACACGTACTTGTTGGTGAAAACCATGCCAATCAAGAAGAAAGAAATGGAGAAAATGGGAATCCATTTCACTGAAACCTTGGCACTTTTACTCTTCATCGCTTCTTGTCTTCCCCTTCTTCAATTTCTACGCACGGTAGACAGAATCACGAAGAAGAAGAGACAAAACCCAGAATTGGAACTGAACTCTTTGTCCGGAATCTGGGATAAATGAACTCGGAGATTGTCGGAGCGACGTGCGGCGATAGAGCTGGAAGGAAATGGAGGAGAATATGGAAATTCAGGAATAAAATCACAAGATAATAATAGTAAAATATTATTTGAAGAATTGTTGACGCCGGTTTGGACTTTGGACTTTGGGAATGAAACTTGGCATGTTTGGCAAGGAATTAGGTGGGTGTTCCCATGTCATAGGCTACTGCCAAGATTTGTCATATGAGTTAAATTATTGCTTCTAATTATTAAATTTCAACTAGCTCATATAATACAATCTGTTGTAGCCAATATTTATATCACTGCGGAATGTATAAATTCAATTTGAGGTGATTAAAATCGAAAATTTCGATTATAAATAGTGCTGAAAACATAAATGTCCAGAAAAAAAACATGAAATTATAAGGTAAAGTAACCAAATGTTTCGGATGGAGATACTGTCATTAGTTGATCCACACAACATAATTTTATTTTAGAATATGTCACATGAATTAATACTCATAATATTTTTTTATCATAAATTTGACCCAGTCCGGCTTTTCATGTAGATGAAAAACTATTTTGGTAAAGTAGTAGAAAAACTATTGAGACAACAATATATATATATATATATAATTCAGTGAAGGGTATGTTATTTATTCAAACTTGATTATTTAATTAACTTAGATACAATACAGCCAACATAACTTATTTCTCTAGAGAGGAATGCTACGGTGTTTGATGTAAATATAATAAAATCAAACGCGTCATCGTCATACAATATTGTGATATTTTCACGTAAATTAATGTATAGATATATTGGAGCTTAAATTTGTCAGTTTATGCATTTAATTAGGAACATTTTATACCATTTTGTGTTCTGGCTTGTCAAAATCTTAACATTTTTATGCAAATTCAAAACGAGTCAGGTTAAAACAAAATATGGACCTATCAGAAAAAAAAATTCTTAGAAAAGGAGACCAATATTAAGTTGGTTGTTTTTAAATTTGACGAGTTTTTAGTTTAAATTTATAATAATTATGAATAGTATTCATATTTATCTTAATTTTTTTAATATATATACTTATCTACATTGTTTATTATAGCTCAATTTAAAATTTTGACCAACTAACACAAATAAAACGTATTTTTCGTCATTTCAGCCTCGTGAATTACAACAATATCAATTTGCATGTTATTATTATTTTTTTATCTGCGAGTAATTACTAATGTATGGAATGGGAATACACTAGTTAAAAAAAATTATTGCTTGTAGTTAAAGTATAAGTTTAGACAACTAGGTTTATAGCAGGTCCTATTGACTGTTATAAGTTGGCCTATACAACTAGCTTATAGCTTGTCCAAGTAGTTGACCTAACACGAGAATTCTTCTATATCTTCTGCATTGTAAAATGAATGGTGGTCAGGTCATCACTAAAGGTCTCAGTCGGTGCTTTCTAGAAAAAAACTAAGTTTCACAACCTATATAGGCTTGGATGATCTATCGTGAAAGGTTGCAGTGTCAGTTCGAAAGTTTCCTAATCTTGGGAGACTAAGGACACTGGTGTGGTATATCACTGAATGGATTCACGTTGAGATAAGTCTTTCTTGCTAATCTCTGAAAGACAAGATCTTGTTGATTATTTATTTCTTAATCTTTGTATATAACATTGAACATACAATATTAATTATGCATTACTTTGACTTATCAAAAAGTAGGGGTTTTCGTAACCTAAGAATCCTAGTATCTAGGGCAATTGTAATTAATATATAGCGGTGTTAGGATTATTATTGCATTAATAATTCTCCAACAGGTGTTCGAGAAAAAGAATTTATTATACGAAACTCGGCCGGTTGGAACTTATTCCAGTATAATAAATAATGTTCTTGAACTAGAACACTCTTAGTAAAAGATATTAATTAATTAGATCTAGCAGCAAACTTAAATTAATTAATAGATATTAGAATCTTAAATATGATAAATAAATTAATTAAAAGGGAAGCCCAAATTATTCGTAATTTAGATTTGGATGGATAAATTGATATTAATTTTTATAATGGTCCAAATTAATATTCTATTAGGCTTAAATTAAATTGAGACTCAATTTAATTACTAAAACCTCAATAGGAAGGCTCGGTCTAAATTTCCTTAGATTCCTAGCCTAACCTATTAGATATTCTATAAATAAGGAAGTGTAGAATTAATTCATACATATTAACACAAATCAGACACCATATTCGCGATGTTCTTCTGTTCCTTTTCTTAGGGTTTTATTTTCTCCACTCTAGTAGCTTATAGGATTTGATAGAATGCAGTCCACCCTCTGTTCAGACCTTGAATTTGGATAACAGGGTAGAAGATCCGAGGTGGAATTTTGAAGGAGGGGTAAGACTTGCAATCTCTCATCTACAAACAGAAGATCCGCAATTAAAGGTAAATACGAACTCTTAGATATCATGATTTAGGATTTCAAATTAATTAATTGTCTATTTGCGTTCTATGCAGATTTAATTGAATTGCATGATAATTAAATTCTGAACATCTTTATATGGGCACCTGGGATTAGGGAATTCCTCATCGATTTCCCCATCATCAAGATCCATTTATTCTTATATGTTAACTCATTCAACAACTCAAGATTAATCAAACGCCATTCTTATCCAATGTCAATTTTTAATTTATATGCTAACAATATTTAATCGTCTACAAATTTAAATATATATTCCAAAATGTATCCAAGTAAATATTATACATTCCTCATTAACCATTAGAGATATCACGCATCACTCGCTAGTTTTATCGTTAACTTTTAGCTTTTAGCCCACTGTGTTAGCCCAAAACCCAAATGTTTAGAATTAGAATTGGAAATTTCTAACCTAATAAAATTCCAGCCCGATTAATCTGTAATCAATTAACCCATAACCCGAATAGGACTGTCCCAAAACCCGATTAACTGACTTAATTGAAATTCCTATCCACGACTAATTCATGTTAACATTTTCTACTGTATTGGATCTTCAAACTCCTTGTTGGTTTCATTCTATTTTCTTCTCCCATTTTCCTCAAAATTGATTCATCGCTCTCTCCAATTAAAAAATATTACACAGGATAATTTGATCGAATTCCGCCACTAGCAGCTCATGTTAGTTTGAGGGCTCAATTTCAAGAAGAACCGTCTAATATTAATTGAAATCAATTCTGGGAAATAAAAATTTCAATGATATAAATTTTTTAGCTCCTGACAGCACTCAAACAAAGAAAATTCCCCATGTATATAAAAAAATGAGTCCCGTATATCATGTTTAATATTTTAGATTTGTTTAACAAAATGAATCCCGTAAGTTAATCTTGTTTAACGGAAAAAGATATGAAAAAAATAAAAAAGTTTACATAGCTTTGTTTGTTATTAATATTTTGGTAACTTAAAAATGTCCATATTTTATAATTAAATTAATCCTATAAATCATGTTTAAATGGGTTAAAGATAAACAAATGATTACACAAATACTAGGAATGCCCAAAAATATAGTGACCGGCGGTTCCAATCATAACCAGAACTAGAACCGTCGGTTTTCGAATCGGAATCGAAAGTCCATAGTTGAACCGGAACTGTGTATCCGGTTGCAACGGTTTGGTTTGGTTTCGGTTCCAGATGAGAGGGAACCAAAACCGCTGGTTGAACCACTGATTTAGAATCGGCTGTTACACGATTGAACCGGCCGTTCCATAGGTGTGCAGGCTAGGGTCGTAAGGTGCATGGTACATACCATTTTTCAGAAAAACGGCGGTTTCTGCGCTAAAATTGGCGGTTTTGCTGCTGAAAACCGGTGGTTTGACTCGCCATGTTTTCCCTTTCCCCCTTTTTCACCATCTATAAATACATTCTCTCTATTTCCTCAAATCACACACACAACACACTTTTCTCAATCATTTCTTCTCTTATATCTCAACAAACTCTCCTTATGTGCTAAACTTGTCGTTGTCATAAGAATCGTTGGTCAACTGAAGACGCTGGTTCCGTGACTCACTTGGTTTAGTTCTCATTCCGCGTCTCCAGGGTGACCAACGATCCTTTGACAATCGGCTGAGAAATTACAGTATTTCGTATTGTATAATGAAACAGTAAATTAGGAAATTTTGTTGAAATGGTTAAACAATCTCAGTATTACACAATTTCTCTGAAAGAATTTAATTGTTTTAATATAATCTCCTAGTTTACTATTTTTTAGCTGCCAAATCACAAGAGTAATCTCCATTATTGTAATTTGTTTATTATTGAGCTCAAGTTCTTTTTTCTTATTTTTTTCCCCATTGTTTATACACGACTCATTGTAATTTATTGTAATTTTTCTTATAGTAATAAATCGATCTACTTACTTACATTCGTTTTCGACTTCGATTTCAAATTTGAATCATCTTGAATTAAAAAAAACGGATAAACCGCCAAACTGAACCGGAACCGCCGAAAACCGTCCCAAAATCGGAACCGGCGGTTTCTGGTTCCAAATCGAAGCGGCTAATCCCCTGGCGGTTCGGTTACAGTTCCGAATGCCCTCGAAATCGGAACCAGCGGTTCCGGAACCGTGGGCATCCTTAACAAATACCCTTTTATCAATTTCTTCTGCTATTGGTATCGAGGTCCAATATCGTCGTGAATTCAGGACTGCCGAAGTTAAGAACCACCATTGAGAGGTTCACGAGTTGTGAGTTTTAAGAGACAGAGAGTCAATATAGAGAGAAGTCGTATTTCTATTCATTAAACGTAAAGAGTGGTATACAATATATTTATATGAAAACACCTAAGCTTTTACTAACTAATACAACTAAGCTGCCACGTCAGCTTAACTGATTAACCAACTCACTACTCCTTTAATAGCCGAAACTGTTTCAACTTCCTCTTCTCCCTCTTCCTCTGTTTCTTCCTTTTTTTTTCCTTCTTCGATCATTTTCTTTTCTTCTCGATTCTTCTTGAATCTTCTCCCTTCTATCAAATCTCGCCTCTCAAAATAAACCTTGACCTCAAGGTTCGAATTGTGGGAATTTCTGTAACAAATCATAGAGGAATTCTCAAGTTGCGTCTTCCTAAAAAGAATTCGACCATTGCACCAGTTTCTGCCTCGCGACTTGATTCCCTTTTTTTACCATACGGCGATCCAATATCTTCACAGTTCCATACAGGATTCCTGCCCTGGTGTGGGTAGAGAAGTGCCAACCATCTGGTTCGAGCCCACTCTCTTCTTTAGTTGAGACACATGAAACACCGGGTGCAATTGAGAAGATTGTGGAAGCTGCAACTTATAAGCAACTGATCCAAACTTATCAATGATTTTAAATGGACCAAAGTAACACGGACTTAACTTGTGAAAATGACGATCGCGCAATGTATTTTGTCTATACGGTTGCAACTTGAGATAAACCCAATCGTCTAGCTGAAATACCCTATCTGTTCAGTGTTTATCATGTTGAGACTTCATTCGTTGTTGCGCACGAGAGAAATGATATTTAAGCACCTGAATCATCTCCTCTCGATCTAGCAAGTTGGAATCCATTGAGTGCACCTTCGAATCAACTTTAAAGTATTGAACTATAGAGTGAGGGTACCCGTAGATGGCCTCAAAGTGTGTAGACTCAGTAGCCGAGTAATAGCATGTATTATACTAGAACTCTGCGAGACTAAGCCATTTACTCCAGTTGGAAGGTTTATCCTCACACATACATTGAAGATAAGTTTCGACACTCATATTCACCACTTCTGTTTGTCCATCAGATTGGGGGTGATAAGTTGTTGAAAGATTAAGTTCGAGACCTTGAAGTTTGAACAAATCACTCCAAAAGTTACTAAGAAATATAGAGTTACGATCACTTATGAGCAATATAGGCAGTTCATGGAGTTTGAAAACAATATCCAAGAAAGCTTGGGCCACCGTAATTGCTGTATATGGATGTGAAAGAGCAACGAAATGAGCGAACTTGATCAATTTATCTACCATTACCAGTATAACTGACTTCCAAAAAGAAAGTGGAAGTCCTTCAATAAAATCCAAACTGGCTTGGGACTGATCGATCTTATTTTCGCGGGTTTGTCAAAGTCGGATATGGGTTAGGAATTTGTAAGTAGTGACAAGAGGATTTTTACGTGGTTCGATCGTAA
>JAYDZE010236524.1:0-38887 GCA_034509125.1 Monilaria moniliformis
AGTTTTTATCTTTCCTAGTTTATTAGATAAGTAGTTGGAAAGTTTGACTTTCATATTTATTTGCTTTCCTTTTGAGACTAGGTTTTCCTTTTATCATTACATTTCCTTATAGAATTAGATTTTCCTTTACCTATATAAAGGCCATATTGTATGAACGAAAACAGGAGCATATTTTTGAAATAAATAATATAAGATGTGAGTTTTAACTCTCTCTCCCGCGTCTCTTTGGAGCAAAGTGCTCGAAGCATGTATTACCGACTTATCAAACGGAGAGTCATAACCGTTTGTGGCGTCTTCTATCAACTACCTTCTTCTTCGTTCTTATAGTTGTTCTTTGGGTTATAGGGGCTCGCTTTATGCGTTCTTGCCTATAGTTTTTTTAGGGTATAACTGAAGGTGTCGGTTTCCACCCGATCTCAATCTTTGAGTGAGAGTTGCTTGTTGGATCATAGGGGCTTGTTTATACGTTCTTGCCTACGGTTGTTCGAGAGTTTGCTCGTTGGGTCGGAGGGGCTCGTCTTTACATTCTTGCCTATGGTTGTTCGAGAGTCTTAATCAAGGTGTACGATCCCTATCGGTGTCTTTCCGCTTGTTTTTGCGGCGTTCCTGGACTACGCGTCCCGTCATCGTAAGCTACCGGCGAGGATCACATCAGTAGGTATTTTCAGTTTTATGCTATGAGAAAAAATCATGTTTATTTTCATTCAAAAAAATAGCTTAATATTTTAGATCTTAGTTGAAGAATGTTTGTCTTTGTTTTTTATTTCTTGTTGAATGAAGTTTTTAGTTCTTGGGTTGGCAATGTTTCGTTATTTTTTTTCTCATACAACTTGAAGCTAGTTTGTTGTCACTGTTGCATTTAAGTTCTTTGGCTAATTTTATGCTTTGTGTCTGTTTATTTTTTCCTATTTAGAACCTGAAAGTCTCCTGCTTATTCAGTTTTAAAAGCCTAAGTTATTTGTTACTTAAGAAAGAAAGTATAATAGTTTATTTTCCAAGAATAGTTTGTTGGTTTTATTCTAGTCTAGTCAATTTAGCTGTCAGTCCTTTGGTCATTTTTTGCTTTTTATTGACCTTGTCAATTCCAAGCATTGTTCAAAAGAACATGTATGATTCTCGAATTTTCTGAACTTAGTACTAGTTGTAGTGACATCTCTAAGACCTTCAAGCAACTAGTTTGATCTTCAATTTCTAAGCTGCCCAGTTTAATCACATGCATCTCGTTCTGTTAATTTTTTTATTTATTTCAATTCAGTTTGTAGATTGTTTCCCACACTCTTGAGTTAATCTAATTTCTGTATTTCTCATTCATTTTAATGGAATTAGGTGTGGCGGTATCGCCAAACCCTTTTTGGTTGTAGGAAACATTTAGCAAAATTTCAATTCCTCGTGGGTTCGATACCCCCCTTGCCTTATACTAATTTAATAGTATTTTGGAAAGTGGGAAATAATATAAATTTTATTGATAGGCTGATTTGTTATTTTCCAACGACGAATTAACATTAGCTTCTATCGACAACTATCAACGTAACAACATTTCATAAAATCATGATCAGAAGTAGACATCATTACAGGATACGAATTTCATCATTGCATGAGTTTCATAATATCATTATATGATACGAATTTCAGTTGAGGAACAATACTCAAATTTTTGGGAAGATAAAGCGCATGATTTTGATTTGTAGAATGACTCTTCATTTCTCACCAGTGGCTTTCTTTAGGATTTAGAGTTTTTTTTTCGGAATAGAAATTGTGGGAGATTTAGTAGAGTAATGACTCCTCATATCACAGAAACTGCCCATAATTAACACCAATCTAACTTTTGGACAATTTTAGCCTTATAATGATATCACACTAACTACATAATGATGTGCGTTATAGTCAAATCTTAACCATCAATTTTTGAATCCTATGTTTTAGATATGGTCGTAGTTATGATATAAGGGGATATTCTCACTTTAATGCACCTATATATATATATATTGCATTAGGGTGATATCACAGACGCGCCAAATTGATGCGGTGATTTTAAATACTTACGTCAGCATAGCTTGTGTTGATACAACAACATAAGGGTCGTTTGGTAAAATCCAATTACCGTCAGTTGTCCTTCCCCCATTCTCATGCCAACCGACTACAATTTAAAACATACTTCAACGCAACAATTAACTATATCTCAGCACAACAATGATCCATACTTCTGTACTACAATGAATCATACTTCATCACAACAATGAATCATACTCCAGCATAATAAATGTGTGCTAAAAGTACGTTGAGATACTTATATATTCCACTTTTTCGTGCAAATTTCTTCATTTGAACACATGTAATTAAGATTTTATTTGAATCCTCATAAAATAACCTTTAATTCGATTGATGGTGTGTGGAAAAATAAGTTACATCGAGAGTTATGTTTATTTAAAGTTTTGAGATATGATATGAGAGTGAAAGTGAAAGTGGGTAAAATTAAATCTAACACCAGTTGTCTAAAATTCAAAACATATTTTGGCGCAATAATGAACTATGTTTCAGCACAACAATTAACCATACTTCCGCACAACAATGAATCATTCCTCCGCACAACAATTAAATCTAACACAAATTTCATAAATGCCCTCAGCCTCTCAATTAAATATGAAGCGCCGCCATGTGTCGCGATCGTGACTGTCCAAAATTCGTATCAAATGATCGGTATTCATTCTCTGTTCACATATAAGAAGTGGTTCTTAAATGAATAGAACTCTACACACATGCGCACACACACGAGAAAAATCATTTACATAAATAGTAATTTATATTTTCTCAAAATAATTATCATTCTTTTTCTAAAAATAAATATAATTAATTGGCATTCTATTAAATATATTACATATTAAACTCTATATATATAGTGAGTGTAGATTGTGACATCTATGTTACTATAATGACAAATATAAGTAAATATACATAAATATATATGCTTTAGTTTTATATATTACAAGTATTATGAAATGTACATTATAATAATTATATTTTATATAATGAACAAAATATCGTGCGTGAAATTATATAACAAATTATTATAATTACAAATAGTATATAATCAAAATAAAACTATAAAATAACAAAAAAATAAAGTAAAAATTTATTGTACACATAACAATGACGTTTTATACCAATCAATGTACAATTAATCTATAATTATAAATGATTTAACTAATCAACATGAATCATGGTTTTCAAGTTACTATTATTTACAAAAACTTGGGAGCATATTAAATAAAAGTTGTTATAAATTAATTAATAGTGTACTAGTATGTAATCTATCAAATTTCGACGAAAATTATTTGACATTATATTTTATAAATAAAAGATTTGGTTAATTGTTAGTGAATACTAAATTTTCAGAAGATAATCAGATATAAGCATAAATTCGTGTCAAACACAAATTTTTAAGTAAACTTGACACAGTTACATCTTGAAAATTTTTAGAAAGTTCATGCTTGTCATTTATCAACATTTTTATTTATACAAATAAAGTCTAATTTAATCACCCCTTATAATATAAGCATTGGACATTAAAAGTGAAGTGTCATTTGGAAAGATCACAAGTAACATATGATTACAGAACTTCTGAGCATCATCTCGTCCGAAATCTGAAAAACCATAACTGTGTTAAATAAATCATCTCATTGGGATTTTGACAAACCACCTCTTAATTATAAGCAATTATGGTATATACTTTTTGTGGACGGAGTCAGTAATTTTTATCAAATTATAGTAAAAATAATATTATTTGAAAAACATCCATTGCAGTTTAATTGATTAAATTAAAATTTTCAATAAAAAAATAACTATTTATTTGTCAAACTAATTAATTGGCTTAATTATAGTTAAAGTAATTATAGCATAATTATCTTTTTTTTTTCTTATTAAATGAGAGAATAAAAATACCTCTTTTTATATAAGTTTTTATTTTAAAATTTAAGAAATTTTTAATAATAAATATAGAATTATATTACGCAAAAGAAAATAATGAACTATGGAGATGCGATGCAGAACCCAGATTAAGGAGAAACTTTATCTACTCTCCTGTAATATACACAATAATATAATAGTTATGGATTTCATAGTTCATACACAATATAAAAGTACTTAGTTTCAAAGTTTTTTGTGGGATTAGTTGGGCAACTTTCTTGTCCGTCTTTTACTTTAATTAGGGTTTGAAAATAATCAAAGTTTTTCAATTAAATTAAAATACAAATAAAATATTTAACATCGCAAATATTAGAATGTAGATTTTATGCATTACATATGTAACTCAAGTAGATATAGTATTAATATAATTAAGTATTTAAAATGGATTGACTAATATTTTTTCTATATCACTTATTATTCTCTATCGAAATATAAAGTGGTTCACAATATAACTAATTTATCATTTCATAATATAATAATATAAATGTGGAGAGAAATGGAAATTAATATATGAATGCATTCACATATTGAGTTAATATAAATTAAGTTATATATATATATATATTCTAATATTTATAGAATTGAAATAAAATGTAGAATTTAAAAAAATAAGGATGAAAGCTCATGGGATTTGACATATAGGATAAAGAATGGTGATAGTGGCTAGTATATGCTTTGCTTTTATATGTATAGGGAAATGCTCTAGAATGATAAATTTTCGTGATAATTAAGAATGATGTATAAATACGAACTATACATGTATAAATATGTTAAATTTCAAACATAAGAAATTCGCGAATAAGCACCTACTTCTTGGGTTCAAATTCCACTAGTGGTGAATTATTTTTTAATTTCTTACGCATTGAATTTACGTACTTATGCATACGTAATTCGTATTTATATGTCATTCTCAATTATCACGTTAAATATAATTTTCACTAGATCTCACCCCTATGTATTGAAATAAGAATCACATCTTAATACAAAAATAAGATAAAATATCAGCCTTAGGATTTGAACATTACACGACTAAGATTGATGCTACGTGGCAATCTTAGTATTTCAACATTACACGGTTAAGGGTAATTTTATCAATTAATGCAAAATCAGTTATGGAAATAGCGTAATTCCCACGAGATATAGCGTGATACCCGCAATTTGCGTTATTATGATGTACATTCAATGTTATATTGATGTATATTCAATGTTATGCTGATGTAAATTAAATGTTATGCTGAAGTATATTTTCAATGATAGCTGACACACACTTTCTTTCTCCTAAAATATTTCAAAACTTTAAATTTCATATAACTTTTTCGATTTAAATTATTTTTTCACAAACCATATATCAAATTAAATGTAATTTTATGAGAATTCTAACGAAATCCTAATTGTATATGTTCACATGAAAAAATTTGTATGAAAAATGGAATATGTAAGTATCTCAGCGAACTTGCGTTATGCTGAAGTAAGTTCAATGTTATGCTGAAGAGGATTTTTTCGAATTTGTAGATATCGTGGGGTTAATATACTTCCGTTATGCTGGAGTAAATTCAATGCTGTGCTGATGTACATTCAATATTATGCTAATGTAAATTCAATGTTATGTTGATATAAATTCAATGTCATATTAAAGTGTATATATATATATGGATAGATTATACAATCTACTAAATTTATTTAGAATTTATATATATACATATGCCCTAAATTCGAATTTAATAGTGAAAATAAATCGAAAAGTAGCGGACGATAATTAAATAATTATCATAGGACAATTTTCTTAATTATTTTTTTATCAATAAGATAATGTTATGTTTGGCAATGTATAATAATTATTGAATTAAGTTAGTTTTAGGAAAAAAAATTGAAAACGAAAATTATTAAACAAATTACTCTTTCATTAAATAAATAAACAAATTGATTAAAAGTCTTATATATAATGGGGAATGAAAATAATGACACGAAAACTATGCCTTCGCCACAGATTATTAAGTAATAATAGCATGACGCTTTGCATTCGATATTATTTTTTTGCATAAAAATTAATTTTTGTATCGGGAGAGTAGTATGAGATAAAAAATATTTCCAACTTTCTCTTATCTATCAAACTAAATTAACTAAGGTTAGATAAGCAAAATACGAGCTTGATTCCGATTTTTTCTCATTTATGGATAATAGCCGAAGGGGCTATTGTAATCAAATGAACTAAGATGGTGTTTAAAATAATACTATTGAAGTAAATATATATAAAAGTAAAACATTAATTTAAGAAATGGATATAATAGAAAATATCACAAGTGTAGTATAACTAAAAACAACGCAATCAAATATATCACCTATTCATTTTGGGTTCCATTTGGCTTCGTGATTTAGATTCTTGATTTGGGTTCGATTGCGTATTTTGTTTTTTGATTTGGGTTCTTGATTTGGGTTCGATTTGGGCGTGAGACTTGGGCTCGATTCGGGTTCGATTTCGTGTTCGATTTGTGGAGCTAAATCTATTCTTCGATTTGGGTTCTCCGAATTTTGTTCTTTGATTTTGGTTCTTGATTTGCGTTCGATTTCGTGTTTTCGTTCTTAGTTTTAGGTTGCGTTCGAAGCGTTTTTTCTGGGTTTGGTTCCAATTTCTTCTCGGAGGTGGGCAACCACAGATCACAGCACCGGTGACGGCATTAAATTGTGGGTTGTTCTTCGTTTTTTGGTTTAATTATGAATTAATTTGATTTAATTCATTTTTGGTTTAATGATGCATTAATTATAATTAATTTGGTTTAGTTTATTTTTTGTTTACTATTAATAAGTCATTTATATGGCCGATTAATTATTGGAACAATAAATTGTGTTTAAAATTGATTTCCTTCATTTTCGTTTTACTATTAATTGCTAATTAATTAATAATTTATTAACAAATTAATCAATCAATAAAATTAATAAACAGATATAATTAATCATCAATTTTGCTTAATAATTAATTATAGCAAGCATTAATTAATTCTTGATTTTTCACTAAATTAATTTATTTGATTAATCTTGTTATTAAGTAATAACTTAATCAATTAGCTAAAAATTATTAATAAAGCATGGATAATCCTCATTTAATCATTATTAAACTTTAAAAAAAAAATTATATTTTGACAAAGGGTAAAATAGTCATTTTACATCTTATCTATAATATAATCTAACGTACCAAATGCCACATTTATTTTTATCTTAATTTTCAACTCTCAAACAATAACATTAAATCCATATCTTGTATCAACAGTAATTATTTATCTTAAAGTTGATCTTACCTTATGAATCTCGCCTTATCTTATCTATGCTGCCTTATCTCATCTATGCTACAAACAAGCCTTATCATGTAGTTCCCGATAAACATATGCATGTATGACACACATCGACTGTATTGGTGATCTGAAAACGCGGGTGTAAACGTGGTTTTTGTCTCTGATAAAGGTAAATTTAGTTTCTTCAAAATTTTGAAATAAAATTCTTTGGAGGTAATTTTCTTTTCGAGGTAAATTAAATATGCATCATCTGTTCTGTATGCAACCAACAGTCGAGCCGTATTTTCAGTGATTCCATCTCTTCTCCGTTTATTCTCTTGAATTTTAATGAATAATTTCTGCATAGGTAACGAATACACATGAAACGACTCACATGCACATTAATTTATATATATATATATATCTGTTTGATTAGATTTTAAGGCTTCTTGAATTTTTCATGTGAAGGTGATGTAAGATTGTTGGTATAAATAATGAAGAGAAAGTGGCACTTGAATTGGATTTGAAGCTTTTGAAGGGAGAGAATAGACAAAGACAATGAAGAATTCCGCCTCCGATCAGAGTTTCTACATCGAAAGTGAGGGAGATGATGATGAGAATTACAGAGATGGAGATGGAGATGGAGATGGAGATGGGAGTGATTCCGATCATTCAAATTACTCCAACGAGGACGACAATCGCGAGAGCAAGACGGGTTCTTTGAACCCCACCTGGCCTCAAAGTTACAGGTAAAGAATATCATACATTCTGTAATTTTTCATGCCCTTTGTGTGTGTGTGTGTGTGTGTGTGTGTGTGTGTGTGTGCTCGCGCATGTGTTATGACGAGCTGAAGATGGGATCTAACGTAACCAATGTATCAATTAGTTGTTTATGGTGACCTTAATTAGATCAAATCACTTCTTGTCCTTGATTACATCAAAGATGCAGGTGAAACATCATACATTTTTATCTTCATGCCCTTTGTTTATGTGTTTATGTGTTTTGAGTATGTTGTTTGATGATGAGCTGAATATGGGATCTAAACCAAATGCATCAATTGTTGTTTATAGCTGATAAGATCAAATTACCTGAGATAGTTAGTTGATCATGTTATGGACCAGTTATTTCCCCTCAAATGTTTGAAAATGAAGTCAATAGTTTCACAGTTCGATACCTAATCCGTTCATAATGAACATTCAATGTCTGGATCTTGATGAGAGCAAGATGAAAGTAGCAGGTTGCAGGGGCAAAGATCTTGAATGATGTTGACAGTCGTCTCATTGGAAATTTGGGATATGGTTAGTAATTGATCACTGAATTCTGTTGTTGAATGTGCATTACAGGCAAACCATGGATTTGTATGGTACTGTTCCATCTCCGAGTCTCACCTTCTTGGGGCCACCATCGATATCACAATTAGGGAGCTCGTTCTTTTCGTCGTCCCTCGTCAGGAGGCACACTCCTGATAGGTTACCTTCATTTATCAAGCCACTTCTGCCACCCATAGAGGCTGAGAAACCCAAAGATCCACGTGGTTCTTATTATGTAACGTCACCTGCAATCTCAAGGAAATCCAGTTTGAGGAAAGCAGTCCTTGATAAGAGAGCTTCAATCGTACACGAGCCTCCAGTTTCTTACCAGAGTACATATGGACAGGCTGTGCTAAATGGTTTGTTTTCTCGATATCATTAATTGGAAGGAATTTTTTGTTTGCATGTTAAACATCATTGGATCCTTATTGAATCTTCTAGGATGTGGGAAGGAACTTCTTTCTTCCATAGAGGATTAGTGCGTGTTAGATTTTTTGTCATTGCATAAAACAGATATGGCTTATGGCGATCTTATGCAGGCATGAACGTGCTATGTGGAGTCGGAATACTTTCCACGCCTTATGCTATCAGAGAAGGAGGGTGGCTCGGGCTTGGTATATTAATTCTTTTTGCGTGTCTCTCTTACTACACCGGAATTCTCTTGCGCCACTGCTTGGACAGTCAACCTGGTCTTGAAACGTACCCGGACATTGGCCAGGCTGCCTTTGGCATTACAGGACGAATTTGCATATCCGTGAGTGTCATAGCAATCTTGTCAATCTTATTCACTGACATTTTTTGTTGAAATATATGAGGTTATTATCTTTTTATTTTGTCAAGGATGGGACAGTCGGGGACAATAAATGCAGTTATATAGGGTAGTTTTTTTATCATCCGTTTTGGAAATCTTGAATGAGTAGCAAGCTAGTTGGGAGATAATATGTGAAAAGTCCTAACAAGGGTAGACTTTTCATGATCAGGAAAAGGCTTAGTTTAAATCTAAATCAGAGAGTTACTGCATTGTTGTATTATCAACTAGACAAGATTAACATTTCTCATGATTATGTTTTATGAGAAGTTTTTCTTTATGGCATGTATATATTACAAAAAATGTGTTCATAACTGACATTCTTTTCTTCCTGTTTTCCTGTGTATGCAGATTATTTTATACGTGGAGTTATATGTAAGTACATCTGGCAACTCTCTGGGAATAATCTCATATGACAATATAATAGGTCAATTTCAATTTTCCTAATACAACGATAAACTTTTCTTTCGTCCATGCTTTATGTTCTGTCATGAAATAATTTCTTCCCCCCGTTATTCAAAAAAAAAAAAAAAAAAAAAAAAAGTGGAGCAATTTCATCAGGAAAGAGATTGGTGGCTGTTGTGCACTTTTGCTACATTGGGCCTTCACAGCTTCATGAGTATCAATACACTCCTATAGTGGCTGAATCATCTGCTTTTTGCAGGCCTGTTGTGTTGAATATATAATTTTGGAGAGTGATAACCTATCATCTTTATTTCCAAACGCGCATTTGAACTTTGGAGCCTTTGAGTTGGACTCGCATCATATTTTTGCGTTAGCTACCACCCTGGCCGTTCTTCCTACTGTTTGGTTACGGGACCTGAGTATTCTTAGCTACCTCTCTGGTGAGCATTGCTTATTCTCCAAAGCTATTGCATTTTTACATATAGTAAATTATCTGGTGAATTAAAATTCTGAGCTTTGATGGATATGACTAAAATAGATATGCTTGTTCATCAGCAGCAGTGGCTATATTCACTCTCTTTCTTCGACTTTTTCAGCTGGAGGCGTCATTGCATCAACCTTGGTCGTCGCTTGCCTCTTTTGGGTAGGCACAGTGGACGGAGTTAACGTCCATGCTAAAGGGACAGCTCTCAACCTTTCCAGTCTTCCTGTTGCTATTGGACTCTATGGTTATTGCTACTCGGGGCATGCTGTTTTCCCCAATATATATTCATCGATGCAAAAGCCTGGTGAATACCCTTCTGTCCTCCTAACGAGGTAAATCTACTGAACTATGAGACAATTTTATGGACAAATTTCGACTAATTCGTAATATGCTGTTAGATCATTATCTAGCACATTCTTCTATCTATGTCGATATCTATTGAACTTCAAAGCTTCTTAAATTACTTCATTATTTCGTGAATTCACTATTTTTAACACACGAGAATCGATGCAGCTTTGGTCTTTGCACGTTGATGTATGCTGGAGCTGCTATAATGGGATATTATATGTTCGGAGATGCAACAAAATCGCAGTTCACCCTCAACATGCCTAACAATTTAGTTGCTTCTAAACTTGCTGTGTGGACTACAGTAAGTTGTGTTTGAGGCTTTGATACTATCTCCAAATTTTTGTCTCATTGCAATAACTTTTGCATTGTTTTCTTTTGTAGGTTGTCAATCCATTCACAAAATATCCTTTACATGATTTAATATGTTCAGGAATCCAATGCTATAACTTGAAAAGAAAATAGATCAGTTATGTTCAAATTTCTTTGGGTTTTTATTTTCCTGCATTTTTTACTTCATCTATGAATGTGAGGAAAGAATACAAACTGTCTTGCCCTTAACCACGAACACGTATGCACTAACCCTGGCTCCGGTAGCAATGAGTCTCGAAGAATTGATACCATCCACGAATGCTCAATCCCACTTGTATTCGCTCCTCATAAGGACGTTATTGGTGATATCTACGTTGCTGGTTGGCCTTAGCATCCCGTTCTTTGGTAAGTTTGTTGTGTGCCTCCCACAACGAATTATTGCAAGTGCTTTGTGCACTCATTAATTTACTCCTCCACTGTGATGCAGGTCTGGTGAGTGCATTGATAGGATCCTTTCTCACGATGCTAGTTGTAAGTTCCTCTAAACCACCACTTCTCTAGCTGTTGTAACATTGTGCTCGTTTCTATGGCTCACAAGTTCCATTGTGTGCAGACGTTGATTCTTCCATGCGCTTGCTATTTGAGTATCCTAAGAGGCAAACTGAGCTTACTCCAGGTACACTTAGTTTACCATATCAAGAAAAACATGAGATATAAGCACATGAACTATGCATTTACTTCAATTTCAAGACTTGACCATCTCTCTCTCTCTCTCTCTCTCTCTCTCTCTCTCTCTCTCTGCAGAGGGCGATGTGTGTGTCGGTGATTGGAATAGGCGTTGTAGCGTCTGCGATTGGAAGCTATTCAGCTCTGTCTAAAATCATCGACAGGTTGAGCTGATGTATGAAAATGTTGGATCAGTTTCTTCAGTTATGTGGAAAAGTATTTTTCTCCTCACATAAATGTGAAAAATTCCTAATGTTTCACTTTCAGGAATTGAGTAACTTGATAATTATTATTATAAAAAAATATGATTTTATTACAAAAATAATGAACCATACTATTTTTTTAGGAGAACATAATAAAATTTAGTAATTGAGAACTAAAACTAAGAAAAATTAGATTTACCCTCCGTGTTATATGCATACTAAATTTAACATTAAAATTAAAATTATTTTAATATTATATGTGTACTAAATTTGAAATTAAGATTTTTTTTCTTTTTTTTTCAAAAAAAAGAATCAATAATGGTTTCTCATTTTCTCTATGTGGTGACTTGAGCTCCTAACCTATTAGTTCGAGGTGGGAGTGCCTAACTAACTTAATTGCAATTCATTGTCAATTTGAAATTATAATTTTTTAAAGATTATATCAAATAATAGTAATATTATATTTTGTGAGTAAACTTAAGTTATTCAAAAATTTCAACTGTATAAATCTATAATTTGTGTAAAATGCATTGTAGTGTTTTGTTGTATAAAGACGATCTTTTTTATATAAGAGGGGAAGGATAAATGTTTTTATTATATAAATAAAATAAATATTGTGTACTCTAAAAAAATATTCATTCATCGATTCATGTATATTGCACATGACATTAAAACACACACACGCGCACACACACACACACACATATATATATATATAATATATATATGTGTGTGTGTGTGTGTGTGTCTGTGTGTCTGTGTGTGTGTGTGTGTATACATATGTGTGTGTGTGCAATTATTTGCTATTTCGTATTACACGTTTTGATACTTTTTTTATAATTATTAAGTTAAAAAATTTATAATCGTTATACAATTTAATTATGCTAAAGTAATTGGCAGCTAAATTATTTTAGTATGCATGAAACCTAATTTTGTTGTTTGGATTAGGATGCATAATCATAAAAATAATTACTATTTATTAGAAACAATAGTAACATTAAATAGATTGCACTTTTACAAATTTTCTAAAATATTAACAAAATCATATATATGGAAAATTCGAAAAATTCGTACAAAATTTTAAATTTCAGTTTGATTCGAATCAGATATTAAGATTTTGGATATTTTGCTCACCCTTACGTTAAATATGGTAAAATTAGTTATGGCGTATTTACAGCCCATGAAATCAGTCCACCATTATTACCGATAGTATACATAATTACATAATTGACCTTGTTCGCATTTGAAGAAAAAATAATGCTGCCACGTGTACTAATAGAAACCGTTGATATCTTAAAATCTGACGGTTATAATCATTTTTAGTTCTGCAATAAGAATTAGTTCGGATATGATTATATATATATATATATATATATATATATATATATATATGGAGAGAGAGAGAGAGTTGTGTTCATTTTCAAACACAATCTTATTGCATAACTAAAAATAAATTATAGCCGTTAGATTTATGAATTTGACCATTCAGATTTAGCCATGTGGCATTTTCAATTTTAAGATTTAATAGATAAAGATCATAACAGTAATTTTAATAACATGCGGTTAATCAATCAATTGAAAATTAAGAATTTTATTTCCGTAATGAACACGTGATATAATTAACAGTTTTTAGCTCTTTTTTATTATTAAGGGATATTAGTTTTTGATATGGAAAGATTCATGTAAATCAAATTAAAGAAAGATCATTATATTTCACAATTTTATTTGCATATTTCTTAAACCATATTTTGTTTATTTACGTATAATGATGTTGATCAGTAATAACAACGATAGATGTATATAATTTTAATGATATAAATGTATGTACGTGAAACTAGCATAATTAGCAAAATTATATTAGTACTGTATAATGAAGTAGCATAAGTAATCTAATAATTTATTGATTTGTATATGATGATATACCTTATTCTGATATGTTTTTTTAATGATGTATAACACGGAATATAATGATATTTTTCGTTCATTTATGATGATATACATATTGGACAAGCATTATAATTTTTTTATCGTTTATAATTTTATAATTTATTTATAATTATTAAAAATAGAGATATTATATATAATGATAGTTGTTTTGGAATAAATTAGGGAATAAAATCGTGAGATTTATTTGTATATACGTGAGATTGCTCAATTCCATGATTTTAAGATCTTTCCTTAAATCGTGAGATTTTATTTACAATTATATCCATTTGATTATATATAATCAATAGTATAATGATATACAATTTGTGTTAATCTGAACCGTATATTTTCTAATCCAACGATATATATAAGATCTTAGTAAAGCAATTAGGGGTGAGTTTCACCTTAGTGTATCTGTGACTGTGTGTGACAAATACAAAAATACAAGCATTTAAATCCTCAAGATTGGATATTTTTTGTTGTAATCTCATTCTGTTTACAATGGTATGAGATTTTTTATTGATCCTCCGACAACGATTTTAAGGGAAATTGACATTAATTAGTGTTTCTCAAAATCTCAAGATTATTTGATTGTCCGGTAACGATTTGACGAGAAGTTTTCATAATATGCATACAAACTGGGAAATTAAACACAAAAAATCAAACAATGTAGGAGAAGATTATGTCTCTCAATATGTCCTACTCGTTTAACTAATTTAGAGACGTCTGCAGTCATATCATTAATTCGTAACTTAACTTGCACTATTCATGAATTTCATTGTTGTTTCGCCTCGTTCCGTCCCCCCGCCCTCCCCGACAACGCATCTCAAGCCGCCGGCCCATCAGGCCATGACGGAATTCCAACCGCATTGAGGACGCCCTAATTTATCGTGGCCTTCAACTGAATTCCATTTGTAGTGAAATATGCACAAATTAAAACATTATTTACCATAACATATTTCAAATTTATTTTGTTTTCGGTATTGGCCGAATTTAGAGAGGAATTGCAGCAAACTGTAAGTGTTCATGTAAGAAAAAAAAAAAAAAAAAACTATGAACAAAGTTCGTAAGTTCTAAAACATTATACCCTAATTTTAATATATAAAAATGAAATTGATATTTTTATTTTATATAAAACAATAAACCTAAAAATATTCTCTTGCATCCCCACGGGAGCAAATGGTAATAAAATGTAAAAGCGAATAATATTACATTGGTGATCATACAAATTAAACTAAAATTAAGTATTTCCTACTCCTCGAATTGCATTTTTAGTGCCATCAAAATTGTTATACATAAATACAACGGGAGACAAACACAATACCGTGTACTGTAAAGAGTAGAGATACCATCTTCCATCCATGTATGTACAACGACGGAGCAACTATGATCCCTCGATGCTCCCAAACTCAACATAAGATGCAACGACGTTCCCAGTTCACGTCCACCACGACCTCTTCTTCTTCTTACCACCTTCAACAGGCGACTCTACAGGCGCAACAATGTATTATAAAACATACAAAAACGACATTCATGAACAATTTCTTCAACTGTCTTTTACCTCCACAAGGATAAATCGAATTGTAGTGCACTTCAGCCCAAAAGCTCAGCAAGATAACTGCATTTTATACAAAGATATCAAGTTTCTTTCTTTCTTTTCTTTCTTTCCTTTTTTTTTTGTTGCTTCTGTTTAGTGTATAATGTTCTTTTGCTGCTTCTTGTGATCTAGCATAAGACGAAAGCAGATAAAAATGAACATCATACATACAAACAAGCTTACTCCTGTTTGATTTCTCAAATTGTGGAAGAATTTCGATGTAGCACGTATCCTTGTATGAAGTAACCACAATGATCCTGACGCCATACTGCAACGAAGTAATAGATAGCAGTTCGTTCAGATTCACTAACATCACCATTCATGAAAGAATGCCACAAAATGGAGACAAGTCAGAGGTATATGAAATCCAATTTCTTTTGTTTGGAGTGAGTGTGTGTTTGTGAAACATATTGAATTACTTTCTAAATGCTTAAATATGTTGTGTTTCGTGCAAAGCTGCACAACAATAAAAAGAAAATGTTGAATCATGACCTCAAGTAAATATCCATGTACATATTATTTATTTGAAGCATATAAATAGGTGAACTTAGATATGGTCTTCACGATATCATAAGATAAAAAAAATTGCATACATCACAAAAGATACGGGCATAATAAGAAATCATACGCAATCTGCAGCAGCCTGCAATGTGACATGGTCTCCCCATTCCCCATTTCTGTATTCATACAAAGTTGATTAGATAGACGTTTCTTGAAGTGAAAGAGACTATCGGATTTAAATGGTACTATACTCGCTCATTTTCTTCAAGTAGTCACCATAAGCCATGGAGACATAATTGGCATACAACTCGGGCTGCGACTTCAGCTGACAGTTGACACGTAATAAGAATATGGATAGGCACAACACAACGGCAAAAACCGATTTACCAATTGTGATTGGCAAAATAATATGTCGTATCAAAATCACAAACAAACCTGATTGACTATTTGTTCTCTTACAAAGTTGTGATGCTCTGGTGTCCGGTATATTTGATCTGACAGCGAACGGAACTGCAGAAAGAAACAAAGTAAGCCACGGAGTGGGAAGGTTCGAGTATTACAAAGCATAAGACGAGACAACTCCAAATCTTAAAAACCATTATGAATTATATAAGTCAATATATCATGGCACTAACCTGACAGTTACCATCTCCCAGAATTTTGAGTTCGACTAAGTCATATAACTGCAACCTGGCGAAAACACATTTGGTAAAATATAAGAAAAGAGGGTAATCACAAAACAAGCCGTATAAAAACAGATTGGAGAGAACAACATTGCATCAGTTGAGAAACCACCTATATGAAGAAAACCTTTTCTCGTTGCACACCATTGTTGAATGGATTTCTTTCGAGCCACAGTTTACAACTACCATATTACTTAGTTATCCTACGGTATTTATTTAACAGAATACTCTACTTCTCACAATTCTCCTATAGACAATTTGATTAATTAATATTTTCTCAAGTAACTATTCATTTGAACCAAAAACTTAATAATCCTGCAAACCTCAAGATTTCAACTTCTTAGTAGTACTGCCTAACCACCAAGTCGTTAATGTGCAGCTAGTGTAAATAACCGTAAAAAGTGTGAAAGAAAAAGAAAAAAGAACCGAGCAAAACCTATTCAGAAGTCTTTCATGATCCGATGAAACTTCATCTGCAGATGGAATTTCTCCATTGATTCTAGGAACGTGCTGCAACACCAAGGAGCACAATATCAAAATAAAAATCGATATTAACAGTAAAAGGAGTCAGGTGGAAAACAATAAGCCACTCGACTAACAAGACATAACTAAGCTACACATGCAAGAAAATTATCTCCTTGATCACAATTTTTAAGAAAAAAATCGTATTAACTTACAGCAACTGGAACCATCTGATTCAGCCTTTTGCCCATTTCATCATAAAGCGCTGGTTCATCTTCCATCTCAGGCACAAAATCATGATTAACGTTCTCATGTGATAACTCTCCCATCTGAAGCCCTGCAAACGCATCATTCACTAAGAAAACAGAGCAAAACTATTCTATAATAGGTTGCATACAGTGGCAAGTGCAGTACCAGAGCTCGAGTGCCATTCTGAATTACCAGGCCAACCGAGAGCAGCACTAGACTCTCCATGATGGGGATCTGCAGTAGAAGAATATTCTGATGGATATACAGCAGGAAAACTCGAGAATTCCTCCTGAGGTGCGTCTGCAATAACTTCACCATTTCCCACGGAAGAGGGTGCTAGATTGCAAAATCCTTCCATCACAGACTCGGTCCAGGACATATCCTTGGCATAACATGTAACAGTTTCTGGATAACTATTGGAAAGAGAGCAAACATCTATAAGGTGAGGACCTTCCCACCTCACATCACGATCCTGATCATACATAGTCATATTCTACTCTCATATATTATCCGGAGAAAATCTTTGCTGCAGTTTAACAGAAAAAACTGTATTTAGCAAGAAATCATCTCTTTTAAGAAATATGCTCTTCTCCTTTCATATCCACATATCATATAATGGAATCAAGAAACAGAAAATGAAATAAAAGAGCAAATTTTCCATTTATGTGATCCATCATCTTCCCAATTGCATTAAATTATGCACAAGCTTTGATCTTTTCCACTATCTCGCAAATAGTCTTGACATACATAATCAAGAAAACCTAACTTTAATTTGAATTTCTACTTTTGTAACTTCTCACAGCTCATCAAAATATAAATTTAAAGATCCTGTTCATCACAGGTATAACCTTATAGCACCCATCACCACCACAAGCCAAAAATGAAAGAAAAATATAATCTTGGAGGCTCACATGTCAAACATCAGCAAAAAAAAAAAAAAAAAAAGATAAAAATCTGCTTTACTAATCAAGAACTCAAAAACCCATATACAAGTATACAACCCAGCCTTAAACATCAAGAAACCTCGATCCCACATCAAATCCCAATACCTATTTCGCGTGCATCTGTGTAAAAATCAGAAGGGAAGAAGTGTGATCTCTTGTTAATTATTACTAACCTTTTGGTACGGAATTGAAGAAACGAACAGGTGTTCCACTAAAAATAAAATTAAAGGAAAAAAGTCAATAAAGTGAAATAGTAGAAGGAATGATGAATTATGGGCGCTGGGATGTGGAAGTAGGCGGCGCGAAAAACCGGTGGCTGCCGACGGCCTGTTCTTGAATAGCCGTTAAGTGGGCCCGACTTCCTCAAATGGATTGGGTGGCGCTTCGCTTCAGTGGAGGCGTTGGATATTGCTACCATTATTTATGTAAGAGAAAATTTCTATTTACATACTTTTAGTATTTTTTTAATGCTTTTGGATTTTTTTATTAATTTTGGGTGGGTTTTTGAGTTTTCTTACATAATTTTATAATTGGGATATTAATTTTTATTCGTTATTAAATAATTTTTTAATAAAATTAAATTGTCGAACTGTGCATTATGTTATAAATTGATTGAGATTATAACTAGTTATTTACAGATTTGACTTCTTATTTTTATTTATTTAATATATATATTATATTATGTTTAATTATATTTTGCATACTATATCGAGCCGCATTAATGACACTGGAAATAGTAAACGCAATGTGTTTTATAACTGAACTTATTAGTTTATTTTACAAAATTATGATAAAATAATTTACTTAACCATAATGTGAACAATATATTGTCAAAATACAAAATATGAGTTATATAACGTAAGACGACAAACTTCTTCTACTTGGGGAAAGTTCGATTTTATATATTAAGTAGAATACGTGACGAAAATAACTATATCGCCATTAAGAAATATGTGAATGGGATTTTTATTATTCATTTTCTTCTTGTGAGAAAATTAAATTGTGAAAATTAAAGAATATTAAAAAATTTAAAAGCGACACCATATTCGAGCATTTCTGCATGAAATAATTGTTAGAGAGTGAAGATACAATTTATTTTGATTTGATACTATGGATATGTATTTGAAGAAATATTATGAGTAAAGATTATATTAAAATATGTAAATATTAAAGATGTATATCTATCTATTGTGATATTCTAAAGTGTAATAAGAAGCCGACATGACAGAATTGATGTCCACCTTATTAGTTGATGAAGGCGTGGAGTATTAAAATTTCCCCAAGTGATGTTGATAGGAGTGACTTACAAACTTCAAATTGATTGATAAGGTTGTTTGATTCCATAAGATAAGATTTCCACTTTCCTCAGATTAAAATAAACACATCAAATCAATACATTACGTAGTATCGACCTCGCATAGTCGCATGTATCATAGATATACTAAATATGCCATGTCGTTTCTCGCGATTAGATCGATGATTATCTAATTAAAGTTACAATTTTACTGTTTAGTTTAAATAATTTACGTTTTAAAAATAATGATCACATACAATTAAATATTAGAATTTTCACAGAACTAGTTCTAGAAACTTAAAAGTTTTGATTTTCTATCATATATATTTATATATATGGATGATCTGAACTAAATCTTATATTCAAATCGAGATTAATTGTGGATCGCATGATTTAAACATCTAACGGATAAGATAAAGCCATGTGACAACGAATTTTAATAACTTATAACAAACAAATGGTATTTTAGTACACGAAATAAATTACGAAAAATACGGAAACAATAACAATAAATCCAGAAAAATATGAAAACAATAACAATCAGCATATATAATACGTGATATTGCTTCTTCGATAACACTATATTGCTCGTGTATATCATTATACTGCTTCTTGAATAACATTATATTGTTTTTTGGATAACAATAACAATCAAAATATATAATACGCTATACTACTTCTTAGATAAAACTATATTGCTTCTTGGATGACACTATACTGATTCTTAAATAACAATAATAACAAAAAGTCACCATAGTGTTATCCATGAAGCAATATAGTATTAACCAATAAGCAGTATAATGTTATTCATGAAGCAGTATAACGTATTATATATGTTGATTGTTATTTGTTATCCAAAAAGCAATATAGTGTTATCCAAGAAGCAGTATAATGTTATTCAAGAAGCAGTATAGTGTTATACAAGAAAAAGTATAACGTATTATATATGCTGATTGTTATTTGTTATCCAATAAGCAATATAGTTTTATTCAAAAAGCAATATAGTATTATTCAAAAAGTAGTATATCATATTATTTATGCTGATTGTTATTGTTTTTGTATTTTTCGGGATGTGAACATATGCAATTAAGATTTCGTTAGAATCCTCATAAAATTACCTTTAATTTGATATATGTTTTGTGAAAAAATAATTTAAATCGAAAGAGTTATGCGATATTTAATGTTTTGATATATTTTAGGAGAGAGAAAATGGTTGTTCTTCAAATCCTAAAACATGAAATGTGCATGATTCCATACTTATTGATTGTTAAAGAATATATCCTTATCCTGATTTTCAAAAACCTATGTATTGATCGGTGTAAGTAATATATTGATTTCTTTAAAGCATGTATGCTGATTACAATATCATGCCACTTAAGTGTAGATAAATATATTCACAAATATTACTAGATTTTTCCGGATCAAAAAATACTCTTATGATAAATTGCTGAACAAGCTATGCTAATTTGTATTTTTCTTAAATCTCGGCCCTAGATTATCACATCTAATGGATGAGAATTAGTTTTAATTCTGAAATAAGAGAAAATATTGCTCCAGTGCGACCATATATATGTATATGTATATGTATCTAAAAGGATCTAGCAAGTAGCATCAAAGCAATGTTGTTTCACTGCCTACGATTTAAAAAAAATCTAATAGCCACGTAAACTTTCTATTACCATAAATTTAGTTTTGACAAAATATGATTGTAATTATGTACATTTCATGAAAAGGTCACTAGTTCAGACAATTTTAAATTTAATTATGTATAATTCGAGACAATTCCATTATAGGGTTAATAGTGGGGAACAATTCCATTAATTCGAGTAGTAAAATGTATTCATCCCAATTAATGTAGTGTTTAATAGTAATTACGAACAATTCCATTAATTCGAGTAGTAAACAGTATTTAAGCGAATCAAAAGACTAATTAAAATACTATATTTCGTATTATATTGTATTGCATCAGTACACGTCAAAACTTACATTAGTATTGAAAGATTTGTACAAGCATATTATATTTACAGTTTCAAAACCAAAACTTAATTCAAATTAACAATTTCAAACGAAGAAATCTCCCCTGCTGCATGTGCATGATCTCCATCATCTCTTTCTCACACACATTTCCACTCAAATCTCTTCACTCAAGACTCCTCTCCTCCATGATCTCCAGCTCAAGCACTTGTGATCTCCCTTGATGTGATCAAGAATCCTCCACTTCAAACGGTCTTGCAAAGATCTCTCCTCATCAGGTGTCAAAAGGGCGCCCTCGACTGAGGCGTCCGGGCTCTGATTGTCCATTGCTTTGACAACTTGGTTAACCATCTCTAGAACATCGCTCATTTTAGGCCGGTTTTTGGGGTGCCTGATCAGACACCGGTTGGCAATGGCCGCAAGCCTCTGAGCGGACTTGGCATCGTACTTCCCATTGAGACGAGGGTCAAGGATCTGCTCGAATTTCTTCATGTCCGAGAGGTGTGGCCTAACCCAATCCAAGAGCTTCTGCTCATCTTTTGGCCGATTCCTGTCAAAGGGGCGCCTCCCCGTGATGAGCTCATAGAGGAAGATCCCGTAGCTCCAGACGTCACTCTTGGCCGTGAGACGCCCCGTTTGGATGTACTCCGGCGCAGCATATCCGACAGTCCCCACAACCTGTTGGACATCATTTATTCGAGTTTTCAATGCATCAACAAAACAAGGTCTTCAATTGTTGCTTGTAAACATATGAAAACGAGTTGGAATATCAAACTTTGGTGATCTTAAAGTAAAAATATGCATTCTTGCATACTGATGAGATTACTCTATCCGTCCGGAATAAGTGTCCCGTTTTTGGAATTCTATGGTATAATAATGCAGCACTTTCCATTTTTACCCTCAACATCATTACAATTTTTTTGCCTTTTCAATTTTTCGTGCAATAATTAGGAGTAAAAAGAGTAAAATTACGCACGTCCTTAGTACATGTGGTTTGATGGCAAGGGGCAGTCGTTCGGGGACGGAATGTATAAATGACAGTTTATCAACATCACTATATAAGACCAGTTAGCCAGAGCCGAGCATTGAAGCTATATCTTGTTGAATGGTCATTCATCAAGAGAGAGAGAGAGAGAGAGAGAGAGCATACAGCAGTAGAGACATGACTTAATCCATCTGCAGGGCCTAATTTAGCCAACCCAAAATCTGAGAGCTTAGCATGCCACTGCTCATCCAAAAGAATGTTTGATGACTTGAAATCTCTGAAGATAATCTGCACAAAACCCATGTCTTTATGAATCTACGCCGCCAGAAACGAGTTATGTTGAGGCAAATTATGATAGAGAGAAAATAATTATACCTGAAATTCCATCCCCTCATGTAGATATTCTAGTCCTTTTGCAGCATCCTGAGCTACTTTTAGCCTAGTGGCCCATGGCAGAGGTGCATGAAACCGACTCGATATATGATCCTGCACGCTCCGATTTGGCATGTATTCATACACCAGAAGCCGTTGGATCCCTCTCTCGTCGTCTTCAGCACAGTAGCCCACGAGCTTCACAAGATTCGGATGATCGACAATGCCAAGCACATTCACTTCTGTCACCCATTCCTTGTGCCCCTACACGAGTGATCATATGCGTAAGGAATCAAATTTTTATGATCAACAATGATAAAATTGCCAATTACTGAGCCTTATAATGAACAAACAAGATCATGATTTCTCCACGAAGTATCCGTTTGAAGCATTGATCAGTGTCAAACAACATCTTGTTTTACCTCAGTGCAATAATGTTAGGAGAAGATGGCTTGCCTGTAATCCTCTGCTGCTGAGCTGTTTAACAGCAATGTCAACCCGTTTACTCGAATCCGCCTTCTCCCTCAAAACGCCCCTATACACCGGCCCAAAACCCCCCTCTCCGAGCATGAGGGCCCGGCTGAAGCTCTTTGTTGCAGTCTTCAGCTCTGCAAATGTGAACACCCTAAGGTTGCTATGCTTTTGGGACAGACTAGCGATCGAGATTTTAGCAGATGACACACTGCTTATGACTGATACGTTCTCCGACTCTAGTTTCCTCACATCAAGATCCATGGACGTGGACGTGGACGTGGACGTGGACGAGCCACCTGACCCGGACTTCGTGGTCTGTAGCTCATGAGTTTTATGACCATTGGAGAAGTGAAAGCACCTCATGTTCTTCAATAACAAACAACTGCTTACTGCAGATCAAAGCTGAGCAAAAATGTAACATAGTTTAGATAGACATACATAATTCTTGGTTGCCAACATATACATATCAAGGAAATTTATGAAACAATTTCATGAAAAATAGGCATCTTGATCCTATAAATTAGTCAAACACAGAAAAACGAGATTTGCAGCACAAAATGATCATTTTCATCAATCATAAATATATATGTGGTTAGCTCTAAAGGCATGGGGAGCAAAATCATTAACAATCATAACAAAGTATTCACACAAAAATCATCACTAACATAACTTTTCTTGCAAATGGCTCTTTGCTTAGTTACCAAAATTTCAAATCATGAAACTAATCATATAAAAACATCAAGAAAACCAAAGCCCATATTTCTAAAGATAGAATACATAAACATCCAGGAAAAAAAAAAGAAAAAAAAAAAGAAGATTCGAGTTTGGAGAGAGTCTGCTCACCTGTAAGAGACAAAGCAGCAATATCTCTGTGATTTTCCTAGATAATTTGTGATAGAATTTCTTGTGGGCCTTTCCTGAAAAATGAAAACCAAGAAAATTAAAAAAACTAGGAATTAAAAAGGGTTGAGTAGAAAAATGCATATGTGGCAACGAGGATCCCATGATCTGTGGGAAGTCAATGGTAGGCAGCTGGAGTTTCGCTCACCAACTTCCAAACCCCCATTGATAACAACGTTGCATCAAGGAGTGATGAATCATGGAGCATAAAATTTTCAAACGAGAATTTGGAGAAAGACAAAAAAAGATTATTCTTTTTCTTGTTTTGGGACCATGATTTCAGACGACAAGGGCTTTGCTTTATGTGGAAGGAATTAATTTGGTTAAAGATGAAATCATGTGAATGTGAAATGCCATTTTCATACCAAGCAAGAATTATGACAAAAAAAAATTGCATCAAGAGAGAGGAGAGGTATGTGTACTGTGTGTACTACTTGGACATGGAAAGCAGTACTAACATTGGATAGACATTTTGCATATTCAATTACTGTGAAGATTGCATTGTAGTTTCTTACATATATATAAATATATGAGGTTGCATTAGAGTGAGTCAATATTTTTTTTCCAGTACTAACATTGGATAGACATTTTGTATATTCAATTACTGTGAAGATTGCATTGCAGTTTCATATATATATATATATAAGGTTGCATTAGAGTGGGTCAATATTTTTATATTATAATTAAGACTAAATTTTGATCATTGGACAGTACTAAAATTGGATAGACATTTTGCATATTCAATTACTGTGAAGATTGCATTGTACTTTCTTACATATATACATACATATACATATATATATATATATATATATATATATATGTATATATATATATATATATATTTGTATATATATATGGCGTTGTCTTAGAGCGAGTCAATATTTTTATATTATAATTAAGACTAAATTTTGATCCTTGGATGAAAAGATGGACTGCTAAAATTGAAGGAGATTGCTTCAATTCTGCACTTCAGTATAGTTTCATATAAATTTCAGCAAATGGACAAAACTGTCAAACATCAAGATTTATGGGCGATTATAACTAATAAGGGCGACAATGTTATTTAATTCATGTTCTGTTCTGGTAATTAGTAAGATTTATGGGTGATATTTATATGTCCAAGGTGATCAGTATCACTATCAGCATACCCAACAAATTATGTATTGTAGTAATCATCATAGTGTTGCATATAAAGTAGTATAGCAATGAAAAATGTTCAGCATAGAGATAATATTGTTCATGGTATGACTAACTTCGTTTATGATGAGTAATTGTTTGATATATGATGAACATTTTTTATCGTTATAACAATTTATATGCAACACTATGATGACGACTACAATGCATGATTTGTTGGATAGACTGACAGTTATATTGATCACGTTGGGCACATAAATCCCACCAATAAATCTTGCCCCTTGCCATAACAAAACGTAAATTCGCTTATGATGAGTGGATGTTTGATATATGATGAACATTTTTACCGTTATAATGATTTATATGCAACACTATGTTGATGACTACATTGCATGATTTGTTGGATATGCCTACAATTAATCTCGGTCATAAATTTCGTTCTTACCATAACATAACGTAATTTCGTTTGTGATCAGTGATTGTTTAATATAGACTAAAGTCCGTTTTTTGTCCTAAATATATGATCATTTTACGATTTTGGTCCATAACATTATGTTTGATAGCTTTGATATTCAACATTACGAATCAGTCCATTTTAGTCCAAAAAGTGACGGAATCGTTAAATTTTAATGGTCAACGCAATTTTGACACAACTAATCACTTAAACACTATTAATTAAATACTTCAACATAATTAACTAATTACTTGAATTTTTTTAACACAAAACCATTTTTGACAAAATTAATAACTTAATTAATTTTTGAATTTTTTATAATTATGGAGCACATAACATCTTTGAATAATTATTTTTATAATAATTATTTTCAGTATTTATTGATTTTTTCTTCTACCATATTCAATTAATAATTAGTTTTTTAATAACTATTTTCAATATTATTTATTTAAGTTTTATGGTTTGCTCTTTTATTTCAGAAATTTCCCATTCTTCTTTCAACTTCCCAATCCGATCCTTTAACTCTTGAACCAAACCCCACATTATCTGGCAAAATTCTTGATTTGGGTCAATATAGAAAAAAGTTTCCCGAAATGGGAACTTTTTTTTTTGTGTTCCAGAAATGGGAAAGACGCATTCCCGGAATGCGTCTTCTCCTCCCTTTTTTTTTTCCCCTGGGCTACAATATACACACATAGAGCATACTTCTCTCTCTTTCCTCTCTCTCTCTCGGCTGCTTCAAACACACACACACACACACCTGCAATTACACTCTCTAGACATCTCTCCTTCTCTCTATTCGGCTGTCACAACACACCCCACAACAAAATTCTTTTTTTTCTCTCTCTATGCACACCACTGTCGCCGCCACTCACTGCCAACGCCACTGCTCTTCTGCCGCTGATTTCCACCGCCATCGAGTCACCGCTACTGACCGCCGACGACTGTTCAACATCATCCTCTCTCCCTCACCGTTTCTCCTCCACCACCCAGCCTATCTCATCCGCCATAATCATCGACCGTCGAGCTTCGACAACTGACTCATTTTCCTTGCTCCGATTTCAGTCATCGTCGAGACTCGACGCACGCCATAAAGTGGAAGAAGAGGGAAATTGAAGAGGGAAGAAGATGCAGAAGCCTGCGGTGATGGCGGAGAAGGTCGGCGGCACGACGGCGGCGTAGTATGGTGGTTGTAGAGGTGCAGGCCGAGAAGAACGGGGGAAAACGAAAAAATATATGAGTGTGTGCAAATTCTAGTGGTGAACAGAGGAGTACAGTCAATAAGGAGATGGGGCAGTGACGGCGGTTCAGGCGGTCGGGCAGTGGCGAGGCTCTTCACTTCTTTCCCATTTCCGGAACACAAAAAAAAAGATTTCCATTTTGAGAACTTTTTTTCTACATTGACCCAAATCAAAAATTTTGCCTTGTTATTGTGCCTTGTGAAATTAGTTTATGTTTATACATACAATATTTTTTGAAAATCTGAAAAAGTAG
This sequence comes from Monilaria moniliformis, assembly GCA_034509125.1. Taxonomy (NCBI): domain Eukaryota; kingdom Viridiplantae; phylum Streptophyta; class Magnoliopsida; order Caryophyllales; family Aizoaceae; genus Monilaria; species Monilaria moniliformis. The sequence goes on from JAYDZE010236524.1 coordinate 27,273, forward strand.
TCCTGACGGTGGTGGACTGCTGGTGCTCTGCATTTACATTCCTGCCAATAGACGACCACATTCTCTACAAATCCAAAAAAAAAAAAAAATGTAAACCCCGTGTATTTAAAATAAATCCGGAAAAGCTAAAAATGAACCTAGGAAAATTAGTGAAACGTACAAAATCAAACATTTAAGATTATGGTACTAGATGGAATTATCAAATTAATGCAGATAATTAATAATTAACTTTTTCTTCCCACTCGGAATAATGTTATAAATGAAAGCGTAATATGGTTGTGTAGACCTATTTAATTTTTTTTAGATTATGATGTGGTGCTAAATATAGACAGCGTAACATAATGTGTAACAATATTATTTAATATCATTTCGGGAACATCCAAACAGTAAAGACATTTTCTATAAACAGAGAAGTCTATGAGAACATTCAAACAACGAAGACATTTTCTATAGATAGAAAAATATATAAATCAAACCCTAATGCTCCTCTTCTCCAGATCAAAAAAGAAAAAGAAAAAAACAATATCATGTAATAAAGATGACTTGTATGTTATATAAGATAAGCGCATTTAAAATGATTAACCCAAAAACGAGTCCACGAGATGCTACAAAAGGAGATTAGTTTTAATACTTTTTCTCCATTTATGATTAATTTCGCAAGTCTCGACTCTATAAAAGCCAATGCAAGCCCTTGCGTGCTCATATATCCCTAGTCAAAAATGGCTAAGCATTTCTCAACTCTCTCGCTGTTTCTTCTTTTCCTCTTGACTTTTCGTAAGTTTATAGTTTGATGACTGTTTTCTGTTACATTTTTCGTGATACATGTGATGGAGTCGAATGCATGAAATAATAATACAAAAATGTAAGAAAGGAGTTAATTTATGTTAACTGATTTTGCAGAAGGTGAAGCAGCTATATGCTCGGCGCCGAGCAGGTTGTTTAGCGGACTGTGCTTCAGCCGTAACAACTGCTCCGCTATTTGTGAGAAAGAGGGCTTCTTATATGGACTCTGCAAAGGGCTTAAATGTGTCTGCCAAAAAGATTGTAATGCTGCCGGTGGTGACGGCGGAGATCCGGCTGAGGGCCCACCGGACCAACCTCCTCCTCTAAACAGGATCGGCTCTTAACATGTTCAAATTGTTATACCTAGATGATAAAATCAGTGGGAGTTGAGCTATTTATAGAGGAAAATTTCATATACTTCTTTTTGGTAGCTATAGAAACCACAGTCAAATAATATAATATAAATTTAAGTGTCCTAATTTCCATGCTCATTCAAGATTATAAATTCTCAGCATCCAGTCTTAATTTTGAAGAAAATATGAATAAATCTCAAGTTATATTTTTGTTAACTTTAAGGGTTTCTTTTTCAAGACATTATGATTTTGACTTGTTAGAATTTTTGGATTTTGAAGAATATTGGCCTCTGTCCAGATTTGCCAAAAGATGAAAAACAATGTGGATTCTAATGGAGGATTTTTTGTTTTAATATTTTAAGTAGCTATACTAAAACTATAAATGACTCGAATATAAAATTGTTGTTTATTATTAGGATTACAAAGGATCGGAGAATCCCACTAAAATCTAAGTGTATAATAAAATCTAATTAATTTGGAGCTTAAATTAAATTTTATTATTCTGCAGTTTCTTTTTTTGAATTGGGAAATGGAATAATTAGATATATAAATATCTCCTATTTTTTTAAGATGAAAAATCATAATAAGCTAAATGGCTGAAATAATTATTTCTTGGCGGTAATTTTAACTAAAGTGTAAAAATAAAATTTGTATTAGAACAGTAATAAGCTAAATGGTTAATTTATTTCTTTAAGAAAACATGGACACGAGTTGATTTACAGGTCAATCAAGATCCGATAACTAATATCAATATAATGTAATTTTGGGTTAGCCACAGCTCGATAACAAATAAAAGCACAATATATTATAAGATCTAACAGAATTTTATAACATATATAAAACACCCTACATTTTCAAGTTCACCATAATGGCATGTTTATCCCGGCCGGAAAAGAGGAAGAAAAGCCGCTGCAAAGCGGCGGCCGGAAATAGACGGGGCTGGAGGGGAGTGCGGCCGCGGAGCGGCGGCACAAACTTATAATTTAATTTTTTTCCCAGGTTACGGGGAGAGATAGAGAGGGGGGTTGTGTTACTCGGTTATGGAGAAGAAGAAGATACAGAGAGAGAGAGTGCAGGTTTTAATTAGGGGTGGGGAAAAAAATACCGAAATACCGATATACCGGACTTATCGTATCGAGAAAATACCGAAATTTTGGTATACCGTAAATTTCGGTAAGGTATGATACTGTACCAGAAGGTTACGGTACAGTAACGGTATGAATTTCAGTATAACGCGGTATACCGCGATATACCGAAAACTCGGTATATACCGTATTTTACGGTATATACCGAAAAATACGGTATATACCGATAAAACGGTATATACCGATGATACGGTATATACCGTATTCTCTTACCATATCGTATGTATATATATATTAAATATATTTATAGTATTAATAAATATTTATAATATAAAACTTATTTATAATATTATATAATTTCGGTATAAAATGGTATTTCGGTATGACGGTATGCCGTACAGAAATTTGGTATGCCGTAATTCACGGTATACCGGATTTCGGTACGGCATACCGAATTTCGGTATGTCGTAGTTCACGGTATACCGGATTTCGGTACGGTATGCCAAAAATATAGTACGGTAACGGTATTGAAAATTTTGCATACCGAAATTTCGGTATGCCGGAATTCGGTATACCGAAAAATTCGGTAAGGTAATGGTATGGTATTTACTCATACCGGCATTTACGGTACGGTATACGGTATGACAGTTTCGGTACGGTATATAATAGAACCATACAATTGATTTAGAATAACAAGCCTAACATTAAACACCCCCCAAAAAGAGAAAAAAAGAAAAAAAAAACTAATAATGTTAATATTCTGTCTTATAAAAGACATGTAGTGAAACATATGAAGTCCATTCCACACTTTAGCAAATAATTCACATATACATATTAATTTGTATATTTCATATCCACACAATTATATGAGATATTCTAAAATTATCACTTAATTGAACTATAAAATTTGAATAATATATTAACTAATTTCAAACTAAATGTGGTACTAATTAATTAATTAATTAATTTATGAGACTAATCCACGGTGGAGCAGGTGGCGCATCTCCTGAGTTCGCAACGCTGCTGTCCTGGCCGGCTTTGCCGAATGTAATTTCTATTTTTTTTTTATTTCTCCTTTTAAAGATTATTTCTTGTCTCTGTCTCAAATCTAGAAAAGATAAAGATATCTAACTATTTGTCCGATTCTAACTCATCGTAAATCACTCTTAATTTAATTAATCAAAACAGCAATCGATTGACAACACACAGTAATAATTTTGTAGAAATTGCTACCGTAAAGATTCTATTTTTCCCTCATATTCACACAGAAGGCAGATATAGTTTATTCATGCATGTACAACTGGTTTTACTTTTTCCCTCAGATCTTCGGCAAAAACAAAAACATGCGAATTGCGAGATACACAACAAACATTTTCTTGAAAAAGAATGTTTTCCCGCGAAATCTCCAGCTTTACAATGTGAATCCGAAGCAAAACCCCAATTCATTTTATATCTCCCCCTGTCTCCTTGACCCTTTCTCCCTCTCTCTCTCCCCTCGCCCTCTCTTTCAAAATTCTAACATCTCGTGTCCTTTCTTCTCTCTCAATAGCTAATGTGGCACCCATTAATAGTTTCTGCAATCATTGGTGATCTGTAATTCCTTTTCTTTAAGGAATAGCGGTCAAGTTTTTGAAAGTTTTCTTGGAACATTAAGCGTGTCCAAAAAACCCAAACCCAACTGCCATCAAAGTCAAACCAAGAGAGAGAGAAATCCAAGTCAATGATCAAAGTTTATGTCATGAGGGAAAAATCAAATGGCTGGATGATTCCTACACGTATATTTCATTTTCGTCTTTCATCTAATGCTAGTTGTTTGCAAGGCACTGTCGTTTTCTAGTTTTTATACACCACTTTTGAGCTGCTCCAGCTGATTTTAGTAGCCTTAATCATGCCAATCTAATGATTCATTACAAAGATTGAGTCTTTTTGGGGGTGGAATTTGTGGGTCGTCCTTGTCTTCTTCTTCCTCAATCAGTCCTCTGAAACCCCCAAATATTCACAATAATTCATTTCTGACAACTGTTTTGGAGTTGTTGGAGATTAGGACCATTTGTTGGAGTTGTTTTTTCTCTGAAAATAATAGTTTATGTATGGTAGTTAGAAAAAAAAAAAGCCCTGATTCTGAAGGCATTTGTATGCTAGGTGCTTGACAAAAGTAGCTGTTCCTGAACGCCTGCATTATCAGAGGGCAGTTTGCTGCTATTTCAGACAGCAGGCCTAAATCATTTCCTCTTCTGGGATCCGAGGAGATTAAGGTTGTTGTGACAGAATGGGAAACGGCAGAAAAAGAAGAATAAATTTCAGCAGGATCTACACATTCAAATGTGCAAGAAGATCATCAGCTGAAGATGATCTCTCACAGTCACAGATTGGGGGGCCGGGCTTCTCGAGGGTGGTTTACTGCAACGAGCCGGATGGCTTGGACGCTGGTCTTAGGAAGTATGCCACTAATTATGTTAGGACAACTAAGTATACACCTGCAACTTTCTTGCCAAAGGCTTTGTTTGAGCAGTTTAGGAGAGTGGCTAACTTCTACTTTCTTGTCATTGGTATCTTGAGTTTCACCTCTCTTGCGCCCTATTCTGCGGTCAGCGCCATAGTTCCCTTGATTATAGTTATTGGAGCAACCATGGTTAAGGAAGGTATTGAGGATTGGCGGCGGAATCAACAGGTATTCTTGATGTTTGGTTATGTGGTAGTACGATACACGTTTTGTCCGATGTTGTCGTTGTTGTCGTTGTCGTTGTTGTTGTTGCTGCTGCTGCTGCTATTGCTGTTGCTGTTGCTGTTGTGTGTGTGTGTGTTTGTCTTTTTTCAATATTGAGGTGTATGGAGTGCACTATTCTGCTGCTTTATTGTCTTCTTGGCTTGGACTGCTTAATGTTTTACTAAGTTTTTGGAGGAATCGTACTTAATTTTGTATGTGTTGGTTGTCATTAGAGACTTTCTGCTGGATTTGGGATGCTCAGATTTTTATGGAAACTACCTGTTTTGACACTGTGCAGTGTGAATGTTTTTCCTTTTGAGAGTTGGCAGAACCAATAAATTTATTGCTTTATTTCTGTCTTAAAATCATCCAAACAAAAAGTATACTGATTATTTCTGGAAACCAGATCATCTTAAATTTAGTTTAGATTTCCTTGGTCAAGGCTTGATTATGAGGCCACTTCGTGTCGTTGAATGTTGCAAATGTTCTATCTTTGAAGCACTTCTCCATATTTGGAGTAAAACTTTGGAGGGGTTCCCACTGGCTTTTGCCCATTTGGGACATTTATAATTGTCGACATAATTATTGTTTTCAGATGAAAGATTCTTGGTGGTGTTTGTTTCTTTTCTTACCTGTCCATTTTTTTATACGCTGGTTGATGACGACGATGCGATCTGCAAATATTAGGATGTTGAGGTGAACAACAGAAAGGTGAAGGTACATGAAGGTGATGGGAAGTTCAAACCAACGAAATGGAAAGATCTGAAAGTTGGGCATATAGTTAAGGTGGAGAAGGATGAATTCTTTCCTGCAGACTTAGTTTTGCTTTCATCAAGTTATGAAGATGCTATCTGCTATGTCGAGACCATGAACCTTGATGGGGAGACAAATTTGAAGCTCAAGCAAGCATTGGAAGCGACTTCATCACTAAATGACGAGGAGTTCAAAGATTTCAAGGCTGTTATCAAATGTGAGGATCCTAATGCTAATTTGTACAGTTTTGTCGGAAGTATGGAGTTAGAAGGAGTGCAACTCCCTCTTTCGCCTCAACAGTTGCTACTTAGAGACTCAAAACTCCGTAACACAGAGTACATATACGGAGCTGTTATCTTCACAGGCCACGACACGAAGGTTATCCAGAATTCGACAGCTCCTCCTTCCAAGAGAAGCAATATTGAGAAGAAGATGGATAAGATTGTCTACCTTTTGTTTGGTGTTTTGTTCACCATCTCCACAGTTGGATCAATCTACTTCGGAATTAAGACTAAAGACGACTTAGATGGCAGAGTCAAAAGGTGGTATCTCAGACCAGATAATGCCAACATATTTTTTGATCCAGATAGGGCACCAGCCGCTGCCATATATCACTTTTTGACAGCATTGTTACTGTACAGCTACTTGATTCCGATTTCTTTGTATGTGTCAATAGAAATTGTTAAGGTGCTTCAGAGCATCTTTATAAATCAAGATGTTAATATGTACTATGAGGAAACTGACAAACCAGCACATGCCCGTACCTCGAATCTGAATGAGGAACTAGGCCAAGTTGATACAATACTTTCAGACAAGACAGGGACGCTGACTTGTAATTCGATGGAGTTTATCAAGTGCTCGATTGCTGGTACTGCGTATGGAAATGGTATAACAGAAGTGGAAAGGGCTATGGCAAAACGAACAGGGTCTCCATTTATGGTAAAAGGAAAAGAACTTGGCAGCCCAAGAAGATCTTCGGTTAAGGGATTCAATTTTGACGATGATAGAATCATGAACGGGAACTGGTTGCACGAGCCCCATTCGGATGTCATCCATAAATTCTTCCGTTTGCTGGCAGTCTGTCATACAGCTCTACCTGACACTGATGAAAACACAGGGAAAGTCACATATGAAGCCGAGTCACCAGATGAGGCTGCCTTTGTCATTGCAGCTAGGGAAATTGGCTTTGAATTCTTCAAACGAACACAAACAAGCGTCCATGTGAAGGAGTGGGACCCTGTCTCTGGAGAAAGAGTTGAACGGTCGGTATCTTTGATCTCTCCACCTTGTTTTCTCCTCCCTTTGACATTTAGACAGTCATTTATCCAACTTTTTATATAGAAGTAGGAATTTATTCTCCTCAGTTATAGTTGTGTGCATAATCTAAAAGAATTTTAGCTGATGCATGCAGGTCATACAAGTTGTTAAATGTTCTAGAATTCGACAGTTCAAGAAAGCGAATGTCTGTGATAGTAAGGAATGAGGAGGGAAAGCTACTATTGTTATGCAAAGGTGCTGACAGGTTGGTTTCTTTCGCAATGTATTGAAACTGCAACTGTGCATTTTCTGTCCATGCGCTTCCTTGTCTGGAACACATGTTGATGACAATGTCCCCGACATGCTAAGCATTACCAATAGAAATATTTTCATTCATAAACTTTTGCAAGATAATATTTATTTGTCTCATTTAGTAATGTATAATGAAATGCAAGTATTTTGAGCTTCTTTTCATTTCAAGATCTAGTTTGGCTGCCTCATTGCATATCACTCATTTCTTATAAAATGTATTTATCTTTAGTCTTTTCTGTAGATAATGAACATATTAACCATATAAAGACACATGCAGATTTTTCATAGTGAGAATAATAGCTTGTAAATTCACACTGCTATACTAGTATAAGTTTATGTTGTTTAATGATATTGGCTTTGCACAATAATAAACCATCCTAATCTCATCTGCATAATTACTATTTCATCAGTGTCATGTTTGAGAGGCTTGCTGAAAATGGAAGAGAATATGAAAAGGAAACCAGGGAACATGTGAATGAGTATGCCGATGCAGGCTTGAGGACCCTGATACTTGCTTATCGGGAACTCAGCGAAGAAGAATACACATCGTTCAATGAAAAATTCACCGAAGCCAAGAATGCAGTCAGCGCTAATCGTCAGGAACTGATTGATGAAGTGACTGAAGAAATCGAGAAAGATATGATTCTTCTTGGTGCAACAGCCGTAGAGGACAAGCTTCAGCAAGGGGTGCGTCATTTTGCAGTATCACATAGTGCAGTCATGCACGGTTCTCTAAATTTGACGAGTGCTGAATTTTCTTTTCTGGTGTTGTTCCTGGCAGGTACCTGAGTGCATCGACAAACTTGCGCAGGCAGGGATCAAAATATGGGTTTTGACTGGGGATAAGATGGAAACCGCCATCAACATTGGGTACATCCCCAGAAAGATTTCTCACAAACGCAATCAAAGCCGACTATCCATGTATTTCTGATTGAACGAGTCGACTTTGCAGGTATGCCTGTAGCTTGCTCAGACAAGGAATGAAGCAAATTCTTGTTAGCTTGGATACAGCAGAGATCACAGCAGTGGAGAAAACAGGAGATAAGAATGCGATTGCCAAGGTAAACGATTTATAGTTATTTATGAGTAATTTGTGTTGGATTGACATTTACATCGTCTTAGAATAAATAGAGAACATTTTCATCTGGTTCAGGGGTGGGTACTAAAATGTTTCCTCTTCGTATTTGTTAGATATTACTGTAATATAAGTCTTCTTAAGTGGTATGTGTAATCTAGGTATTGATTAGGTTTCAATTTTTTTTATTAGGCTTCAAAGCAAAGTGTTCTCCAGCAGATCACTGAGGGGAAGAGTCAGGTGGCTAACTCGAGGTCTGAGGCTTTTGCCTTGATCATTGATGGGAAATCTCTTGCATATGCATTAGATGACGGTGTCAAGAATTTGTTTCTTGACCTTGCAATCGGCTGTGCATCTGTAATATGTTGCCGCTCATCTCCTAAGCAGAAGGCTTTGGTTAGTTTATGTTCTCTGCAGCTATACATTCTCATTTAATTCTGTGATTGATCGAGCCGCCTCTACTGCTTCTATCCTATATGTAAAAGTATTCAAATTGGGTTTTCTTACCACACAGGTAACGAGACTTGTTAAGGACGGAACACAGAAGACTACTCTGGCGATTGGCGATGGAGCTAATGATGTTGGAATGCTGCAAGAAGCGGATATTGGGATCGGAATAAGTGGTGTTGAAGGAATGCAGGTGCAAAAGCTAAATTGTTTGTTGTTTGGATTTAAGAATTCTTGACAAAGCCTCACGTATTGTTTTTGTTTACATATTTACCAGGCAGTCATGTCGAGTGATATTGCAATTGCTCAGTTCCGATTTTTGGAACGCTTGCTTTTGGTGCATGGGCATTGGTGTTACAGAAGGATCTCTTCAATGGTAACTTCATTATTCACCTTTCCCAAACTTCTAAGTTAATCCAAAGTTATGTCTCCATTCACTTCTTAACTTTACATAACCTTTTATGCAGATTTGCTACTTTTTCTACAAGAATGTCACTTTTGGCATCACTCTCTTCCTGTACGAGGCTCACTCATCTTTCTCCGGGCAAACTGCGTATAATGATTGGTTTCTATCCCTTTACAACGTGTTCTTCACATCATTACCGGTTATTGCCATGGGGGTCTTCGACCAGGACGTTTCTGCTAGATTATGTCTAAAGGTATGCCTCCATATGATATATTAGCGCGTCCAATATCTCATCAAAGTCTCATGCTCGATTTCACATGGCAGTTTCCCTTGCTCTACCAAGAAGGCGTGCAGAACGCCCTCTTCAGCTGGCGCCGCATAATTGGTTGGATGCTCAATGGCGTTTCCAGTGCCGTTATCATCTACTACTTCTGCGTAAGGTCATTGAACCCTCAGGGATTCAATAAGAATGGAAAGATTGTTGATCACCAGATTCTTGGAGCGACAATGTACACGTGCGTTGTGTGGGTTGTCAACTGCCAGATGGCTCTTGCCATTAGTTACTTCACCTTAATCCAGCATATATTCATCTGGGGTGGAGTTGCTCTATGGTATATTTTCCTTGTAGCATATGGAGCTATGCCTTTGGATATCTCCACAACCGCGTATAAGGTGTTTGTGGAGTCTCTGGCCCCGACACCTGCATTCTATGTGGTAACAATCTACGTTGTCGTCTCAGCTCTCCTCCCTTACTTTGTGTACAAAGCTGTTCAGATGAGGTTCTTCCCGATGTACCATGGAATGATACAGTGGATTAGGTACGAGGGCCGGGCTGATGATCCGGAATACTGTGACATGGTGAGGCAGAGATCAATAAGACACACGACTGTGGGCTTCACTGCGCGTTCCTTGGCACGGACGAATCCATTGCAGGACAGGAACCATAATCATCGATAGCATGTGGGTCTGTTGGTTGGTTTTTGGGTTCGGAGCCCTGCTCGTTGTACATTGCTTGTGGGGCGGGGCTGCTTTGATTTTCTCGTTGTGAACTCAGTACCGCAAGGTCTGTACAGGATATATCTGCTGTAACACATGTTGTGCATTTTGTATATCTTTCAGTCTAACAGATTCAATCAATTTTGTAATCTGTACTAGTCGATGTAGTTGAAATAGATATGTGAGGAAATCATTCTATCGTTATCAAGATTTTGCTGAAATTGCTCTGCTGTCATAGGTATTGGGAATTACTCTACATGGATTGTTTTGTTGAATTGTTCATGGCTCAAACAAATGATAAGCCATTTATTTTATCTATGATTGCAATAAAGGAACCTTGTGAAGGAGAAAAAAGAAAGAAGAATTAAGGAAAAGTTAGAGATGGGTCATAACTGGCAACCTTAAAATGATGAGGTGGATTTTAATTTATGTTATAAGATAAGGTTAGAAATCCTTGAGTAGCCATTTTCAAATCTCATTCCCTCCCCTACAACACTACAATATGCTTTTTGATTGGATTGAGAATGCAGTACAAGGTTTTGTTTTCTATATGCCGTATTAATCAGGTAGTGTGTGTGTGTGTGTGTGTGAGAGAGAGAGAGAGAGAGAGAGAGAATCTATTCCCAAATCAATATTAAGGCACTCAAATTGAGTATGAACTTTGCGCCTTATGAAAAGGTGGAATCTTTGTCTGTTTTGTTTTCAATGAGTGTTGCAGTTGCGTGCAAACTGAACAAGGCAAAATCCAGGTAGGATTGGGATTGGAACAACCTAAGTGAGACAAATTCTAGTTCTTTGTTTTTTAGAATCACCAGTCACGCACGCTTGCACTCACCACACTAAGTATCTCGATGGTCTAACTTGTTGGTTGGAGAGAGAACTTTGTAAATGAATCGGACAAACTCTCTTTCTCCTTCTTTGCAATCTCATCGTCATCCACTCATGCATGAAGAAGAATGAAAATCCATTATATATGTTGTGATTAAACAAACAAACAATTACATTCATACTTTCATACGCTACAATTTGCTGAAAAATTCTGCCAAATTTCATTCCTGAGGATATCTACAACAACTAATCAACACTATCAAAAAGAAGAAAGAGAAAAGAAAAGAAAAGAAAAAAAGAAGAAGCAAACAAGTCATGAATCGTAATTAGTTCAAATAAAGATCAATTAGTTCGTCATACAACAACATCACCACCATCTACAACGCCACATTCACTTCCCCCAATTAAGAAAATAAAATCAAATCAAGATCAGTGACCCCTAGGAGGAAGACGATTCCGGCTCCGCGAGGCCGAGAAACTCGACGGCCGATTTCCCTAAAATGGTGGCGAATTCGTTCAAGCTGATGACGCCGTCTCCGTTGGTGTCGGCCTCCTGCATCATGTCGCTGAGCTCGCGGTAGGTGAGGGGGTGCCCCATCTTAGCCATCTGTCC
>JAYDZE010236525.1:0-20111 GCA_034509125.1 Monilaria moniliformis
TATATAAATCAACGATATAAGTCATATGACAACCATAAAATTCAAAATCTAAAACATTAAAAAAAAAGTCCAATATTACATAATATAAAATTATCATAAAAATTTCAACAATAATTTGCCCTCATAGAGACAAAGTGTTTCAAAATGAATCTAAAATCTAAACACTTGAATTTAAAATTTGTAAAATTAAAATTAACAATAAACACATTTCAATAAATTTTAAAGCATATTTTAGAATTTAGAATATTTCTTTAGTGTACTTGAATTTTTCAATTTGTATATCTATTATTATTTTATATTAGTAAAAATTTAAAGCATATATACATTAGATATAAATTGGAGGATTTTATTTTATTTTTGTATAATTATTCATTTGATCAAAATTATCATTGAAGTGTAGAATTAGTTGCCAAAAACAAGTTGGAAGAATATGCAATAGTTGCACCTAGGGTTAGCCCATCGAGTTCCAAGCCAACCTTACTTGGGTTGCGAGCTAATTAATTGGGTTGAAATTTTATCGTGTTATAAATTTACAACCCTAACTCTCTTAATTTAGTAGATTACTCAAATCAGACTGTGGATTCGGGCTGAACTGACATCCCCACATACAATAACCCATAAAATGTTTGATAATTTGCTAGAAATAATTAATTAACTTAAATTAAGTACATGAAGATCATTATATAGTCGCTTATGTTAGTCTTAAATTTGTCAAAAATGCTCTTGACAATTTTCTTAATCAGGTCTTATTGCCTTAACGTGTAACTATTCAAAAAGCTTAGATTCAAGCCCAACTTAAAGACCACAAATAGAATTGTTAACCCTTTTTGAGGTCTTGCCAAACTTAAGCCCCACATTCTCTAAAGGAGCAACAACCAACAACTCGATTAAAACTTAAGCTAACAATCTTGAAGCAAACTGCAATAATTCTCACCTTCAAATTATTATCTTAATATTGCTTTCCCAAAAGAGAAAGATTACCAAAATTCAACATAAAAAAGTACAGTGATCAGAAAGAATAATTAAAAACTAACCTGTCCCCATTTCATGCTTCTTTAGTTGAAAAACTCCATTCCTTTTAGCACAATTTCTTGGGTTGATGGACTAAATAATGCCACAAGTTCCAAAAAATAAATACCCCAAAATAAATAATAAATAAAAAAATAAACAAAAAATAAGTCCGAGGAAAAAATGGAAAAGACACGAGCCCACTTTAAGAGTCGTTGAGTTTTATTCAAAATTTGGAAAGTGCATTTTCTTTGGGCGGTCGAGCCAGATAGTGAAAGGCGTTCTCAAGCAAAGCAGTGAGTTTTCGTTTTTGGATATGGTCGGCTTCTATTGCATGTATTTTCCTTACATTATACGACCCAGAATTTTTGGACACGTTAATCATGGTTATTAATCAGCTTGACATCGATCCATTAATTTAATAACCTAATTAAAGTCACAGTCATTATCTAATTTAAGATCTACAACCAGCTGTATATTAATTGCACATATTTTTCAGTTCATTAAAGACGCTACACCACTACTTAAGGTAAATAATTCATCCTCTACTAGATAAACAACTACCCCTATTGAAATTTGAAAAGGCTTGATTACTAAAATGATCTTTAAATTTCTATTTTGATGCAAACCACGTATTTATTTTTATAATTTGAGATAGCTCGTTTAATTCATATCGAGTTAAAAGGGCTATAATTGCATAATATAAATATAACACCCTACTATGTATATTATTAATCTAGAACGTGCCTAGAAAACCTCTCTTTTTTATAATGCAGACCATGTCTTCCAAAAGTTTTAGCGGGCTTGTCCTAACAATCAACATAGCTAGGAAGTGACGCTTTACAGAAATGTTACTTGGTCTCTTAATTACATAGATATAATAAAAAAAAAATGTTAGAGACAATAATTCAACAATTCAGATCATCTATTATCTTTTAATATGACATTTTCTGCATTGTATTTATAGATAATTGATATATATATATATATATATGCCTTTGAGAATATTAAATCCTACGTATTGCCACATGTTGTCCATTTATTTATGCAATAGATGTAACTTTCAAGAAAATATATGATATTATCTGTCAATAATTAAAATACATACAATCCTATATAATTGAAATATCTCGAAATAAAATATCGAGCCACATATTAATTAGGGAGGAAGTAATAACTAATAAATGAAATCCAACCTCACGAGTGAATAGCATGGAAGGTCAAAATTGTACATGGATAGTGCATGACGCATTTGTGACATGTAAATGACATCCATCGCAAATTTAATGGCTGCAATCCGCGTTCATGTCATGCTACAAGAACAATTTTCCACTTTATATACATAAACGAAGTTTACTTTTGACTACTTATAAATGCATACACACCTCGATAGCAGTATCTTCTCACCTGCTCATACTAGAATGATTAATTATTTACTTAGTACATTGAGGAGTAAAATAAGAGAATGATATAGAGGATAATTAGAGTGAAAAACTTCATTCTCCTCACCTCAAACCGAAGAGTCTAAAAGCCCGATAAGACTTGCTGAAAATGGAGCTGGTGATTAATAGAGATGTTAATCTGGCTTAAAATCAATAGATAGACTTAAATAAACAAAAAATGCATGACCCAAAATTCAGTTTAATTAGTCCAAATCGGACTAATCCGGAATCGAATGGATGTGTGGGATTGGCATCCATCCCTACTCGTAATAATACTAAAATCTAGCCATCTCAAAAAATCCATACGGGCAGATATTCCGGCGAAATGTACAAAGGGATCTTATTGGATTCAGGGCCGCCGGCGACCCGTCACCCGTGCGCGAGTGGGGCCAGCGTCTCTGTCTTCGGCACCACGTGTCCCGGCGCTGTCGTCATCGAGGGTTTGACAAACGGCTCATTAATTGTTTGGGAGGACAAAAAAGACAAGAAATTGCACAAGAGCCACGCCATGATTTTTAAGTAAAGCAAAATATCCCTTTTTTATTTTTTTGAGTGGTCCCTAGCCTCCCAGCATCTGACACGTGCCCGCCCATTTTAGTCAAACCCGTGCTTAACCCATGCAATTTGCTAACACAAATATTTTATTAGTACGCAAATAGATAAGTGATAACAGGTGGCGCCACCACGCGTCAGCCTCTCTGGTCACTGTCGGCAGCTGGGCTACCGCCGCCGCAACTCCGCTGTCGGGGTGGATGAAACCATCTTCTCGCTGCTAAATCTATCTTTTCCCCTTTTCTTATAAACTTTAGGATTAATTTAAGTTTAGAGTCAGCAATAAATTATGGATCCAGTTTTCCCCTTTAAGTAAGTTAACCAGACAATGATGCGAATTGATTATAGAAGGTATGAAGTTACTAAAATAACAAGATATATTAATTAATGTCATCAAGAAAGTTGTAGCTATTCCCAATTAATAATCACTGTGGTTTCCCTTTTGGTATCCATGCAAATATGAATAAAATGAAACATCATAAATAAATATATAACTGCGTATATTAGCACAAACAATGTTCGTATTCTTTATGACGTTTAAATTGTAAATAACTTGACAAAAAGTCTAATGTGACATTTGACTCTTTCGACATATATCAATTTTATGTAGTTTTTCAATTATCCTCGATTGAAGCATAATTTGTCCCCCTGGCCTTCATTTTTTAACCATACAATTATATCAATAATTGAGGACTCCAATCAATTTCGATTATTTGATGGTCATGATATGGATCATATCCAGACAAGAAAGCCAGAAAAGAAACTGAGATCGCATATGTATATAATAATTTTCTTATAAGATATCAATTGTGAAACAAGGACGGTGTGATGGCGAGCACTAGAAAAATTTAATCGAACAAGTGAAACTTGAACAGATATTAATTTTTACAAGAAGCATGGAACTTGAGAAAGCTCACTATCACGGGACAATTTCAACTAAATAAAGAAGAAAAGAAATAGAAAAATGTCCGCATCGGATGGTAAAATTCAGATGAAATCAGCGACATACAAGATATCCGCCGGAATCTCAAACTTCAACATATCGCTGCAGTAACTTTCCCTCTCATCTTCCGTGCTGCCGCCACCGGTCATATTGTAAGTCGAACCGGAATTCAACGGCGTGGGGCTCGACGATGGCGTGGAGATGTTGGACAAAACGGATTGGAAGCTGAAGTTGTTGTTGCTACTGTTAGACTGAAAGGTCGAAGTATCCGACGAGGGCGCCGTATCCACAACCGACTGATCCGACCCGTAATACCCGTAGTTGGCGAGCTGAGCATAATCTTCCGTCATAAAAACCGAACTGTCATTTTGTTGCCAGTCCGCAAATCCGGCCAGATTCTGGCCGTCGTACTGCATCAGCTGATGAGCTTGATTCTGATTCTGATTAGCGAGTGTGGTAGAAGTGGTGGGAACGGGAAGCGGCGGCGGAGATGGAGATACTTGATTGTTGCAGTTTGTAATTAGTTGGTTTCGACGGTCTGAGGAAAGCAAGGAAGATGCCAACCTTATTAACTCCGGATTGATCAGAGGTTGCATTCCTATTAATCTGGAAAAGTTGATGTTGGAGGCTTGTTGTTGCTGTTGTTGGGCGCAGAGAGAGGAGTTTAGGAGGGTGGAGAGGTCGAGGAGGTCAAGGCGGGGGCTGTGAGTGACGGGGTCGATTCCCATTCGCAGCAGCCGCTTCCGAATATGCGTGTTCCAGTAGTTCTTTATCTCATTGTCGGTTCTGCCAGGAAGTCTGCCAGCAATCGCGGACCATCTGTTTCCAACAAAAAGGCTAAATCAAAACTTTTCCTCTTTTAGAAAGCTCATAATATAACTACTCGTTAATGATTAATTAACGTACTTGTTGCCGAGGATACTGTGAAGTTGGATGATCGTTTCTTCTTCCTCGAACGAGAATCTTCCTCTCTTGATATCTGGCCGGAGGTAATTGGTCCACCGCAGTCGGCAACTCTTCCCGCATCTTTGCAGACCTAAAAAAAACACCAGTTTTAGTTGAGTTTTAAATTGAGCGCAAAAAGCATTATAATTGACTAGATATTATAAATTTATACTAACCAGCATTCTTTGGAAGAGTTCTCCAGTTTCCATATCCATTTTTCTGTATGTAATCTAAGAGTTTCTGATCTTCTTCTGGAGTCCAAGGCCCCTTCTTCAGTCCATTTTTGTCACAGCAAGGAGCTCTTCCCATTGCGAGCGAGTTAGCTACCTTTTGTATGAATAAAAAATATATTCAAACTTTTATAGAGAGAGAGAGAGAGGGAGTGAAGAGGAGAGGGAGAAAGTGTGTAGGTCTCTAACATAAACAGGGTTTGGAGGACGGATATATATAGTCGGAAGGGATTACAAGGTTATAAGAAAACAAATTGAAGTCAAAATTAAGGATTCGGTGCCGTCCCTATTACCCCCACATAGTCGACGTGTCCCATAATCGACTTTCCCAAATTCATGAAACCAATTAATTATCTCGTGGTGAAAAGTGAAAACATTTCCTTACTTTTCATATACCTCAATTACCTAATTATTTCATACTCTGGTATCTCTTTTGTCTACACATGTCCCATTCTCATTTCAATTTCTGTAGCAAGTACGCGTGTTATTCAGTTGATTTTAATACCATCCCTTCAAATTATATACGGCCTAATATTATGTATAATTTCATACTCCGATCCCTCCACAATCTTCTTGTCACGTGTTGACTAATACGCATTTTAATAATTTAGTAGGATATGTTATAAATGGAATAAGAGGCTTACTTTTAATTGAATTTTAAAATTTAAAAATTACTATAAATGATCATGACAAATCATTTGTGAACAGACTGAAAAAGAAATTGTAACAAATAAGTGATGGACGGAGAAAGTATATGATAATTTTCCATTCACATAGTATACACAATTAATCATAATGTTAATATTAAATTTACATGATTCTGCATTAGAATGCAATATAATAAGATGAGACCATTTCATCATAAAAGATACATTTCGCGATTCATATAGAATAATTTGCGAAAATTCTTGGAATATTGGTCTAAGTTTTCTTATTCATCATCTTATAGGTCCTACTTGGTATGATGAAATGAAGGTGAAAATTGAATTTCAATTCCTATCTTTATTCCATTCATTTACTCGGTATGATATTTTTGCAGGAATTGACATTGCATTTGGAATCACTATTTCCATTAGATTAGAAATAGCCATTCATTCTTCAACCCATGGTATTAACCATTCCTTGTCTTTTAAATTTTATTCTTTGACAAAGTTACTCTTCTATATATACTTTATGATTTCAAAATCTCTTAGATTTTGGGTATTTTCTCATATGCATTACTACTCTCTTTCTTTTATCTATCACTCTCTAGGAATTTTGCTTCCTCAATATTGATGCTCTAGACTGCTTTATTCTTCTTTTTCTCTCTCGCTACAAATTTTGCTTCCTCTCTCTCTCTCTCTATGAATTTTGCTCTTTCTCCTCTCTCTCTCTCTCTTCACAATTTCACCCTCAAATATTGGGCATTTGTTTATCTGTGATATTGTTCACAAATTGATGAATCGTGATCCTTGTTTTTGTGTTTGAGATGTGAATCTTACATCTAAACGAGGTGTTAGTGAATAAATATATTGCACAATATATTTCGTGTTAGTAATGCTTAATGTTAGGAAGGCAGATTGTGGTGGGAAATGAAAACTGACGTGTGTGTGTATGTATGTGAGTGTGAGAGGGAGAGGGGTAGAGGGGTAGAGAGAGATGCAAAATAATACCTCAATTAATTATTATATAAAGGGTAATTTATTAATACAAAATAATCTCATATAATTTCTATATTTTATTTGTAGTTATCAAGCATAGAAATAGAATCAATCAAGGAATAACGATTCATTTCCATTCGTATTCCTCGTGTCTACCAAGCAAAGAAATCATTCAAAATTTATCATTTTTTTCTACATCCATTTTTTTTCTTTTATTCCATTCCATTTCATTGATCTTAGAATTTCAATTCGAGGAATAAGATATTAGGAATTACTTGTACGTGTACCACACGTGTTTTTTGATATTTGGAAAGAAGTAAAATAGATTCACAGCATAGAAGAAAACAGAATATATTATGAACCACTGTCGATTCCGTACCTCTAGGTTTACTATTATGCGCCTAATATTGAGCGCCTCGCTTTTTGGATTGACATTAGCTGTCTTCAACACAAAAAGAGCCACGTAACCCCGGCCCCACCAATCTTCAAGCCAATCCAACTGCATGGCTTCATATTGAAGCCGGCTTTATCAAGCCATGTAGCTTCAGTCATATTCAAAAGACTATTCCTTACAGCCTGGAGCTGCGGAATCCACCAATTGGATTTCTCTAAACGAGGGGCATTATTGACTTCAATATTTTTGGTTATTATTATTTAAATTCAGAGTAGAAAATGCCAGGTGGCCCTCTCTTTTATGGTTGGCCATTTGATCTCCAACAATAAATGCCTCGAGGACTTGAGGATTGCATTCAATTCATGGCTGCAATAATTGAGTTTGGCTTTTGCCGAGATATGGGCGCAATTATAGTCTACATATGTACTAACTCTCGTGATTTTATTTTACTAACTACTTCTTTTTGCAATACCACATTAACTAATATTCAACCATTTATATTTAACATTTTTCTTGTTTCCTAATAACTATCTCATTTGAAATTTTGAGTTTATGACATTCTTCTCATTTTACGATAACTTAGAATTTGGTAATTAGTTGTATATATGTATTTTTACAATAATGAATACGGTTATAAAAGTAATTTTTTTATTTTTCTGATACGTATGATTTGACGATTGGTTGATTCGGCACACTTCATAAAAAATGGAGTATTAATTTATGCATGTTGATGATATGTAAGTATTTTTCTCCCTCCATATAAAAAAAGGATCAATAAGCTATTGCATACTAGATATTGAATTATTTAATTAAAGATTCTATAAATCTTACCGTAGATGGCACAAGTGAATTATAGATTTGTGGTTTAATTAGGGAAAATTAAAAACAATGTCATGAAAACCAGCGCCAGTGGAAAATACTAATGTGGTCAAACGTATATATATATATCATATGGCGCCAAAGAAAATGACTTACCCATATAAATTTAGTGCATCGTCCATTTCCCAATTTAATACATGTAACCTCATGTCAAATTACTTTCATTTCCATCGTAATGAGATGGAAGAAATCAACATCCATTTGCCGCCACAGCTAGCTGACATTACTTTCATTGGAGAATAGTAAAAATTATATGTGTATTATTATATAATATATATATATATATATTGTCCTTGTGTTAGGTTTAAAAAATTCTAGTCTTAGTAAGGACATGCAAAACGGGTTTTCCAATTTCCTTTATGAATCCCAACAAATATAATCTTGATTCAATGCTAGGATCATTGAAGCATGAGTTTTTAAAGCGTATTGACTTTTAAAACTCCAATGAGCATCCATCCAAAATAAGAGCTTCCAGTTTTCAAGATGATTAGCAATGATGGACTATCACCATAAGCTCTATATATGGCCCCATCACCTCACATCAATATACTGTACTAGAGTGGAATTTCCCCATTACTTCCTCAACTTTGCTATGACTTGAATCTCTCCATCCATTAACCGCGAGCCAGTCCTTTCTGATTAGTTTGGTAAGACTATAGGAAATAGTATATATGAAACTTCAAATAAAAATAATATGTTACGAAAAAATAGAAACTTTAAAATGATTAGTCTGTTAATTTCTTTGATTTGCTTGAATGCATTCCTCTTGCATATAGTATTAGTCACGCTATCCTCATGCGACATTTTTCAGTGGCGGAAATAGAAAAAAATACTGATAAGGGCTGAAAATAGAAAATAAAAGAAAAAAATTTGATAGGGACTTAACATCCTTATTCTTTATTGGATCCGATCATGGCTAGGGAGAACAGAACAGGCCTTGTAATTTGGCGATACCCTTCATTAAGATAAAGGGGGACACTATCCAAGTGGTGCGCTCTTAAGTAAAATTTGCTAATGCTTACATATTATAACTTGAAAAGTAACTTGATCTATAAAATGTTGGTGAAATAAAAAATTATATATGTTTTAGTTGTAGATAAGTGTATCTAATTGCAATCTACACGTACTGCACTAATTAATTTTATTGGCGCTCCTAATTATACATTAAAACAACATACTTGGTATATAATAATAATAATAATAATAATAATAAAGGACCCTATACGTGGCTAGCTTGAAATAGTAATGGTGGGGACCAAATTCAACTTGAGAAAATATAGTAATTAATTAAGTGAAGAGGCAGTACGAATTTGTTGGACATAATTAAATTAGGGAGAGCAGTAGATTAGGACACGCGTATGGATGGTGCCACTGAGATCACAACGTACAGTCAATCGCTAATTATTACAAACTTTCATAATCAATTATTGTGTAAAACGCGCGCATCCTTTATCACAAATAGCAAGATTTAAGATTATGGTCAAACATTATTATACTTGGCCGTAACTGCTCAGTTTTTGACGAATCACGCCAGCTCACTAGCTTCCGCTGCGCTTGGACCTATATGTATCATGTATGTATAGTAAATTGAAAAAAGTAATTTATTATATATAAATGAACTTATCCAATAAAAGTGCATGCATTATAGAAAAAACTAATTTTCCTCATATTTATAATAGAACCGAAGCTCGTAATGCAAAAAGATTAGGACTAATACAAGAAAATTCTTAATGACTTAAAATAATTGGACTGGGAATTGGATTTAGAACCTTAATCTTAGCTTAATGTTTGCAAAGAGTGTATCTCTACTCTACGTTAATTAGCACTAATAAATCTACATGGCTGCGTAATTATTAATAATTAATTAGTCTCGCAATCTAATGAGAGTGATGACTAGTTCATTTATATAGTCTGTTTAATCTCCAAAAATAAGGTGCTTACGCTCCATAGTTGACCAAACAACAGCATATGATTTGGGTAGATTTATCTGTTGAAGTAACTGTTGCCTCTTCTACTCATAGCTGTTCGTTTCCTCCAACAAAGCATTGATTGATTAGAAAAAGGGTCAATTTTTATTAGATATATTGGATATGGGATCACAGGAATTTGTGGCTAGTGTGCCAGGTTTACTATTCTCAGCAATTTCCTGCATATTCTAATCCTTGCGTACCCGTGGATGGTTCCCCAAAAGTGCGAATTCCTATTTTATTACAACTAGTTAATTATAAATTAATAGAAGTTGAGGTTTGCGTAGTTTAATGTTTGCAGCCATGCAATGCAAGTGCAGTCATTGGGTAAATTTTATAATATGATGGAGTGGAACACCTGGCTTCACAAATTCGAGAGGCTTCTAGGCCAAACTAAAATAGCTTAGTCTTCCAAAATAGTAATTTAAAACAATGAAGAAATAATTTTGAGATTATCGCAAATTAATCTCGCCAAATGTAGCTGTCTGCCTTCTCATCTCATGTATGAATGAATCATACTCATTGCTGACTCCAATTTATATTTACCATTTTTTAACGTGTTAGCACATTATTGGCTATAGGCATCAACAAATGTGGGGATCATCGTTTTGGTGAAATACATTGCAGAATATATGAGACTATTATCCAATACAACATCCGCACAATATCCTTTATTCTTCCTTTCTCTCACTAAACTTTATGATCGATCAAGTTCATGAATATTGTAGCTACTGATATTGATTAATGAAGTTGAGTTTTTTTTCCCTATAGAAAGAAACAGAGCACGTCAACAAACGTATATAATAAACTGGGTGTTTTGGCAATTTACCATGGGGTTCTATCAATTTCAATTTACTATTATTCATCTCTACATCTATTAGAGGAGAGTTGGGGGTTCAAATCTTACCCATCTATTCTTGTACAGCATTTGAATTACACAAACATGTATGTATCATATACGTGTGAGTGTGCGCGCTCGACTAGAGAGAGAGAGAGAGAGAGGGAGGGAGGGAGAGAGAGAGAGAATAATCAAATTTTCACCTT
The DNA here is from genome assembly GCA_034509125.1 of Monilaria moniliformis. Lineage (NCBI taxonomy): Eukaryota > Viridiplantae > Streptophyta > Magnoliopsida > Caryophyllales > Aizoaceae > Monilaria > Monilaria moniliformis. The sequence goes on from JAYDZE010236525.1 coordinate 11,045, forward strand.
CAACGTTGACGAGGTTCCAAAAAAAATCAACTCTTGATAATACCACAGTATTTGATTGCTAGTAACCGATTCAATTCTTACAATATTACACAATCTTCAAGAGTTTAGATCTGCAGACAAGGTTGGATGCAGATCAAGGAGTATGCCTGCAATTATGGCGGATTAACAATTAAAAGCAAGCAAATCATCAGCTGTCTGATATAATCTCCAGTATCCGGTTATATAAACCGTTGTTTGTCACCAAAATACCACAAGATGGGAATAAAACTCTTCCTTCTTTCTCATCCAGTTAGTTACCTGCTCTGCTCATCCAAATTAATACCCTATTTTCAAGCTCATCTCAACAAATTTCTAGCACAAGTAAGCAATCACATATGTGCATAGTACTTGCCAGTATGAATTTATATCTGGACGGCTGCATCATTTTGGATAGATGAAGCTACTGAGGCCAGCCAAAATTACTAGGAGTTAAATCATTTATCCAGCAAGCTTATATGATGAAACATATATATGTCGTGCAGAAGTGCACAACTTACTTAAGTTAGCCGAATTAACTAAAAGTTGTATAATTTAACCGCAAGCTTCAATGAATAAACATGAAAATGTTGTGCGGAATTAGTAGGTGCATACATGAATTGTTACTAGCTCAGATCACTAAAGCTCACAATTGCATGAACTTGATAGGAGGATCATGTAGTGGATATATGTATACGTGTACTTGTATTAATAAACTAGAAATACAATAAAAGATATTCAAGAAGTGGAAAGCAACGAATTAAAAGTGATATACTACAAATCTTTCTTTCTGCCACGCACATGAATTGTTACACTAGCTTAGATCATTAAAGCTCACAGTGGCATGAAGATACTAACGGCAACTTTAGTGATCTGAATGCTACATGAGAACATAAGCCAGACGACGGAATGAGAAGACTACGATGTAGAAGATCATCCCACGAGTAATTCGGCATATTTAGATTCATATAGATATCCACCCATGTGGTACTTTTATTAAAAAGCCATATGCTTTGGAAGAAACTTGTATAGTTTAGGAAGGGATTTTGATTAATTAAAAAGAGGGATGTACTTCAACCGATATGCCCTTAGACACGAAAGCAGGTGCTGTAGCGAAACTGATTGCAAAAGTGGGAAAATAGGCCACATTAAAATTACCTTCTTGCACCTACTGTAAAGATGCATATATGTTGAAATATTTGGCATGTTTTCATAACCTCTTAAAGATTGAGATGGTACAAAAATGTTTTCATATACCTCTTAAGAGATTGAGATGATACACGAATGAAAAGGTGACTAATTCAAGTTCTATGCTACCATAAATCCATTTATAGCATTTAACTGCAGTACTTCAGCTCTTAATCCCGTACATACTCTCCATTAAGTCAGTAATAACAAGGAAACCTTCCATCCCATGATAAAAAGAAAGGCACACCAAGTGAAACAAATAGAAAATATATACACACATATAAGGGAATGAACGATATTTGACAACTTAGAAGGTGAACCTTCCGCAGCATGCAGGAAGAAGAAGAATCTGTCTCTCTCCAACATCATTAGCAAAAGTTGTCGCACTAAACTGAGCAGACAAGGGTAAAGATTCCCATGTTTGACTCTCTGGAACACAAAATCGTGCTTCATGGACCTGGCGAAATCCATCAACTACACACTTGTCCACTTAGAAGCCATTTCGATATTGCTATTTGGCCAATCCCTTAGTCTTGTTCTCCATTGTTCCACAACCAACATGAGATATCATAATAATCCCTGATCCGTGAACATTTTCCTTGGCTCCATCATTGTTTGGTATATCAGAATCCCTTCCTGCCAGTTTGGGCATCCCATAACACCTAAAACAATCTCCCTTCAACCACTAAAGCCAAACCTACCTGAAGTTTTACAGTGTTTAAATAAAAACAGAGACTAATGAATAATATTTTCACTGAGGCCAAACACACAAACCCTTACAGGACCATTACACAACACATATAACAGGGCAAGGAAACATAATAACTAAATTTTTTCCAACAAATCGAGCCTCAAAAAACAATTTATCAGCTCAAATTGTGTCATCTCCAGAACTTGGTTGTTTGTGCCAGCTAATGAATTAATAGCGGAAAGCCCTATCACAAACATAAAAGGAAATTTCAGAACGGGGAAACAAATCATATTTGGATCACTAGAAGTCTAGAACATTGCAGAGCGATTATCTCAAGAAGGAGAACCAGCTTTTAGACAGTATTGTTCCAATGAATTGAGTGAATTTCAATTCACCCACAAGCATAACTAAAACAATATGTGGCAACAAAGATGCTATGTCACAAAGAAGGAAAAGCATTAACGGAACCAATCCACACCATGATAGAAGAGAAACTCATAAGAAAACCATACCACGTAGAGAGCCTCACTACCTTTGACAACTCCTTGTGTCCCATCAATAGGATCCAATATCTATAAATATCCATGATATCAGTAACATATATGAGGTTACAAACTTTCAACCAAATACACAGTCAACCAGTATAACACAGAATGGCATCTTCATGGAGCAGTTTGTTTTCAGCATTCACCCAAAAATCTCCATTAAAATTGTGTATGATAAGTTCTTATAAATCGTAGACTCTACAAATTCTAGCAAAACCTTCAACCAAGTCGTGATCTTAGTGGAGAACAGTTAGACTTGAAAGCAATTCCTTATCTGGATTCTCATAAAGCTCTTACCCAATAAGCATTTTTTCCCCCTCTATCAATTGCCTTTAAAATGTCTTCTTCACTCAATTCTTTATCACTGATGGATGACTTGTCTGTAACCTCTGAAAAACCGCACCGGCTAGATTATTTTCACGCACGAACACCGGGTCCTCCTCGGCTACCAGTGGGATTGAAGGAAATAGTTTGTTCATCCCTGCGGCATAAGATTAAAAAAGAAAAAAAGAAAATAAATAAATAAATGTAAGAAACTGAAAAAGAAGTGTATGATGAGTGGATAACTAATCTTCATTAGCTAGAACTCCGAATATAAAAAAATTATACCGAGGCTAGCAAGAGCTTGAACTCCAAAATCTGCAACAGTGACTGTGTCTGATCGATTTTCTCAATGATATTTCCATCACTCGAAAACAGTGACTTTTGCGCCTGAATTCCCAAAGAAAGTAAATTCCAATAACAACATACATGAATAGAAACGAATCTAGTAAACATATAGGAAAGAAATTACGTCAACACGTAGATGGCAGGCGCGCTCGACCACATCACAGCCGCTTGGAGATGCTTATGGTACTTTGCTTTCTGCTCTGCGAAAGGAAGGCTCATCTGCGATCTGAAAATCAATAACGAACAGAAGAGAAAGGAAAATCAAAACCGTAGAACAGATGCCAGAATGAGCAGCGGCAGAATAGGGAGCGAATGAGCTTACGGAGAGGGCACATTTACGGCATGAGCGGGTGGGTAGAGGCACCGGGAATCGAGAGGGCGCGGAGTGGATGAACATCCATGGCGGGAGCGGGATTCAATGGTCAGATGTTTGGATAGTTGATCGTCTGGGAAATGAAGCTTTTCTGGGTTATGGGCTCGCTATTACGAAAGGCCCAATTTCAAAGATTCGGATGCCCAATGCTTGTCTGGGCCTCGGATGTTGGGATATTTCCAGAAGCACGTGGGCGTCTTCTAATAGATAAAGATCCAAATAATTAATTGGATAAGTTTCAATTTCCATCATCCTACACAGCATAACATTGAATTTTCTTTGCTTGCAAGCATATCCAATCTCGCAAAAATCCGTTTAAATTGGGTGATAATCCCACAAAATATTTCCGGTTACGTAAATCAAAATCCAAGTCCAGAAAAGAGTGGGCGTACAGCTAAATATATATAGTTCGTACATGAGCGGTGTGGAGTACCAGGCGGCCATAAGGGCGATGCAGAGGATCAAACAGCAGGCTTCAACAATCAAAGACTCTTCAAGGCAGGCAAGGAAGTTTTCCGGTGCAGTCGAATCCACCGGATTCAAGACTGATAAGTTGAAAGAGGCTGAAGAGTCGCTGCGGACAGTCATGTACTTGAGCTGCTGGGGACCCAATTGATATCCTTTAATTCATCTTTCTTTTTTTATGTTTCTCAAACTTCAAAGCTAAATTTACGGTGTTTTGGTGACGACTAATAATAGTTACTTTAGCCATCTCTGACGTAATAAATGTACATGTATGTATATATTATGTATACAGTGTAATATTATAGAAAATTCTCATTTCATTCGTCCATCCTTAGCATTGTCACCCTCTATACTTATTACTTTCTATCTTATTACTATTAAAACATACTATGAAATTTTTTATTCTCAAATCTGACGGTAATAATTAGACTGTTGGTTGCTAATATCACAAATCTTGGTCGAATTTTGAATTTTTTCATTAATTTCAAATTTGGTGGTAAAAGTCATCAATTTTGCTATTGTTTGAGATTTTCTACGCTCGACGATTCAATGAAATCGATTCTGACGTGACTTGTCGGATAATCTAGGTGGCCCAAAATAAGGTCGTGTTGGCAAATCAACGACGTCGTTTTGATTTACCTCATCAATTTAAAATTAACAATTTTTACTTTTTACTTTTTTATTTTTTATTTTTTATATTTTCTTTCTTTCTCATCTCCTCAACTCCCTAACCATCGGCCACCTCTCACCATCTCTCTCTCGTCAACACACACTGCACCCAAATCCGAAAAATCCGAAAAAAATATTCAATTTTGTTCAATTCAAACGAGAGTCCAGCCACCACCGGCTCCATCTCACCATCTCTCCCTCGCCAACAAACACTGCACCAATTTTCAAATCCAAAAAATCCAACACACACTGTACCAAAATCCAAATCCGAAAAATCCGAAAAAAATCTTCAATTTTGCTTAAATCCAAACAATAGTCGTTTTGGTAATTCGTTGTGAACTTCAAAAAAATTTATTTCCTCTCACACCACGAAATCGGACACCGCGTGCCGGAATCTGCCTGTTGTTTGTTCGTTTTTCGTCGCGGAGTTCGTCGTAGCTGCTGGGGAGCGGTTGCCGTCAGTGGTTGCCGTCGCGGAGGGGTCGGATGGCGCCGTCTGGGGGAGGGGCCGAAATCACCAATTGGCCAACACCATCAACAATAGCATGAAGCGGACAACAAGAAGCCACTTCCTTCATCGCTACTGCAACTGCGTTACTTGTGCTATGTCAATTAGATCTAGGCTCCTCCGAGTCTTGGATCCAGCGTGTTAGCTCACTGATGATATTCGTCGGCGACAGCGTGATCTTGGCGAATCCGAACATCCGCCGATGCACCCGCCTTAAGTGCGACAACGTCACAGCCTAAACGCGAAAATTCAGAAGTTGGCCAAAAATTCAAAAGTTGGCCAAAGATTCAGAAGTTGGCCGGACTCGTCAAATGTGGGAAAATTCAGAAGTTGGCCAAAGATCGTGACATCAGCGACCAATTGCTCTAATAATTATTGTACTTAATTACTCAGATAATTTTCTCGAAATTAACTTTATATTTTGTGTTTGTGGAACATGCTCCACATTCTTATCCGAGCCTTCCAAGAGGAAACACGAAAGAAGTTTACTGGAACCTACAATGATAATCAATCAAAAATTTGATTTCTTAACTAGCAAGACCTCTTGAAACGATCACTTCCAAATTTAAAATTATAAAATTCTTAGAATGAGGAAACTGAGATAATTCGATGAATAACCAAGGCACTTTTGTGTATAGTAAGTATAGTATAGATAATATAAAAGTAAGATAATGATCTAATCTTAAAATTAGAAAGAAAGAAAGAAAGAAAGAAAAATGAAATTAAACGAAACGTGCACCTTATATTTACCTGCAAGCTTAGCATATGGTATATAGTAGAGTAGGCAGTCACGTCCTTTTTACATTTGATTCAAATCCTGTATGCTCTGACTACTTAATTAATACTTTGTAGTACATGTGAAAAAGAAGAAATCAAGGGAAAGTCCAATTTACTTTTAGCATCTCCCACTAGTCGCTGCTGACCTATGAAACTATTTAATGCGACGTCCATCGATTCCCATTAAATAAACAACTCTCATAGTATTAAATATCAGACGCGGAAAACAGGGTCAGTAAGCTAAATTCGAAAGTAAAACAAAGGAAAAGTCAACAAGGCACGTCTACGCTCCTCACTTCCTTCATATGAATACCGGATCTACGGATGATTGCAATATGCTAATTAAATTAATAATCTAACTAATACAAATTATTTAATAATTTAAATTCATTCAAAATCTTGCTATTTTATTTTCAATTTCCATAAACAAAATTTTGTAGAATTATAGATTTCATTGACACACGACAATCATCTTTAAATATAATACATATATTGCACGATGCTACAATAAGAATCTTAATTGAATCCTCATTCTTATATTCAGGATTTTATTTCTTTTTAAATTTGAATTATATCACAAGGCAAAATTCTAAATACGCAATATAAATTGTCAATAAAATTAGCTAGGAGACTTCAAAAAAAATCCGTTGAGGGAACTAGCTAGGAGATAGGACAAGGGAAATGAACAAGTAGACAATGGAGTAAAGTCAACGTTGACGCGAACAAGGTGTCCTTTTTATGCAAATTAAAGAAATAAACACAATCTTATTTCTCAAAGATTCCAAGAAAAAGAAATGGGAGAATAGGTAGTACCGTTGTAGGTCTAATGAATTTCATGCAACTCCAACTATAAGAGAATATTCCGAAAAGTTGAACAATGAAGACCACAAAAGCCAGAGACATGCTCTAAAGAAAAACCAAACAAGGCCAATAGAAAAACAAAATGAGCCACACAAATACAAGAAAGGGAACTAATATTATTTCACAAACTCATGTTAATCTTTTACATATAATTATAGAAGCTATAAATTTATTTGTATGAGAAAAATCTTGTATATATAATATTGTTTTAATATGTACGTTTCCAACGAATTAATATATTTTTATAAATATAATATAATAGACAATCTATATTTGTATAGATTAAGATTATGCATCATATTATACTATTATCATTAAATTAAATATAATAATAGAGACATCTAGACAAATCAAATCTTGTAAAATAAAACTCTTTTATAATACGTATAAATTACATTATCTTAGTCTTCTTGAGAAGTAAATTAAATAACCAAAAATATATGCATACATATATAAATAGTACTATAAGCAAAATCATGGAAATTGGATGCAAAACTATATAAGTGATCGATCTTATTTCCAGAAGTGTAATTAACTTAAACACGAGCAGAAATTTAGAAGATGAACACAAGGATTTAACGTGGTTCGATCGTTAATTAGATCTATGTCCACGGCTCAAAGCATAAGAATTTATTTGTAACTTTAGAAGGTGTTACAATTCTTAGAACTACTGAATATTGAATCCAGAATGAATGCCTCTGCCTCTAGCCTCTATTTATAAAGTTTTCATGGGCCGAGCTATTGGGCTATTGGGCCTTTTTCATGGGCCGAGCTTTATCTCCTTGGGAGGCGTGCCTTTATCTTCTTGGGGGGGCGTGCCTTTATCTTCTTGGGAGGCGTGCCTTTATCTTCTTGGGGGCCGAGCTGCTGGACTTCTTTTGGGCCGAGTTTTAATCCAAGGCCCACTTATGTTGGGCCTATAGCTGGGCCGTATCCTATCAGTCCACAAGGGACATCATCATTTCCCATTCCATGGACAGCGACATCATCAACTTCAACATCCTGAAAAATGATATATAACATAACAAATATAATACTAAAGCATTATAGTATACTAAAATAAGCATTATAATATCTAGAATTATACCGCTTGAACATTATGAATTGAATGTTGCTCAATTGGAGCAACAGAGACAACCTCTTCATTCACAGACTGTTCAGCGGGGGCCTCATCTTGGGGAACATCCAATGGAACGTCACTTTGCGCTTGCAAGTTGCAACGGTGCTTCAACGGTCCCGCACTGTGAAGATAATATATTATACTAATGTTAACACAAGCTAACCATTAGTATAAAAAATATGCATATTCTATTTTTGCTACATACCTCATTGGTTACAATGTTCCGTACGTCTTGTGCTGGTAACCCCTCCACCACTTCATTAGTTATCACGTGGTCCCCTACTTGGGCCGCACGTACAGCGCCATCGACGTATTCAGACTTCATTATGAACAACATCATTATGAATGTAAACAGATGGCACTATTTGTTTATGCATATTCATATACCTCTCCGGCAGCAATTCCTTCAATATTTTCCTCTCGTACCGTCTCCATTGTAAAAGTGTCATCCGCGGGCACATCGTCTCCTAAGTGTGCCGCACGCACATCGTCATGAGTGTCTTCAGACTGCACCAATTACAGAAAGAGCTTTGGTAGATTTTCTAATACTCAAATGCAGCTAGCTTATTAAGTGACACTGATCAATTTTTATTTTAACATCATTACGTATGACAAGTGATATCATCAAGTATAATAACCAAAAGCATTATATCAGTAAATGAATATAAGTATAATTGACGCCATGCACAATTACAATGCACAAATGAATAAGAGATTAAATGACCACTTACATCACTACTCAGCCCAAGGCTGAATGTGGGAAATTCTGTTATGTTGCATATGACATTCCTCTCATCAATGGCATGCATCATTGCTTCTATGGTCTCTAGCCACTCGGGATTCTCAAAATCCTCATCGGACATGGCCTGAGTTAGGTTAGCCACGGCGTCGATTGATGGATCAGGCTCTTGCTGTGACATACATAGTACCACTCGCGCTGCATCGGCTGCAATTTTGAAGCATTTTATATCACGGATGTGGGGGGCGTGTCCTTAATGTGTTTCATGAGAGTGCACATTAAATCGGCGACTGCCTTCACGACCATCATTAGATTATCCATTGTCTTCTTTGCTTCTTTAGCTGCCTCATCAGCCCCCCACCTCGTTCAGATGACATTCTGATGGAGCCTCTCTCACACATTCAGCTCTGTCCAAACTTGAGACACTGGGCAAGGACTGGACATCAA
>JAYDZE010236636.1:0-20110 GCA_034509125.1 Monilaria moniliformis
TTGTAGTTATACCAAATTAGTTGAAATTAATTGTCATTAATGCATCATTAAACCAGATTAATTGTAATTAATTCATACCTAAGATCAGCCCAGAAATCGAACACAGAATCGAACCCCAAAATCGGCGGCCAAAATCGAACCCCTTTGTTCTAACATAGTCCAGAAAAATCAAACAGAAGAACATAGAACATAGTCCCAAGATCAAACAGAAGAACATAGCCCCAAGATCAAAATCGAAATAGCCCAGAAAAATCGAACAGAAGAACATAGCCCAGAAAAATCAAGAAGCAAAATCAAAGAACCCAAACAGAAGAACAAATTAAGCCCAGAAAATCAAAATCGAAAACGAAGAACATAGCCCCAAGATCAAGATCAAAATCAAAATCGAAAATAGCCCCAAGATCAAAATCGAACATAGCCCCAAAATCGAAATCGAAATCGAACCCAAGATTTGTTAATTTGTGGCTCAGATCTACCAAATCATCACAGCCACGAGGTGACAAACAACGACGACCGGAAACCATGTCGGCGGCGGACAACCAAGAACCCAAAACCAATGAACAGATTCAGCCCGAAAGATCGAAATCGAAGAACCCAAATCTAAGAACAGATTCAGCCCCAAAAATCAACCACGAATCGAACCCAAATCGAGACCAAGATCTGGTCTTTGTGGCTTAGATCTACCGAATCTTCACAGCCACAAGACAACCCTCGAAAAAACGAGGAAACCACCGTAGTAACAACCCTCGAAGAGCTGGCGGCCGTGGAGCGACGGCGGCCATGGTGCGACAACAACCGCTACCGCCGCACGCCACCACTACCGCCGGTAGCCACGACATCGAGGGACAGAAAGAGTCGCAGGGTCAAAGAGGGAAAGAGAGTCGCAGGCCCAGAGAGGAGAGAGAGACAGAATCGCGGGGCAGAGAGGAGAGAGAGACAGAATCGCATGGGCAGAGAGGAGAGAGAGACAGGATCGCAGGGGCAGCGAGGAGAGAATTGGAGGGCATTTTAGCCCAATCTCAAGCAAACAGTGAATTATCGGACCCTTTTGGTCCGACAGGGAATATGGCTGAAATAGTGGTAATTGGACACTGTTTGTGCGGGGCCGAGATTAATTAACTAAGGCCCGACGGGCCGTGTTAAAATCTGTCTAAGCTACCAAACAGCAAATTAATACTGTTGGCCCAAGATAAGTTATCCTATCTCATTCTTATCTACCTTACCAAACTGGGCCTAATGAAATTGATAAAATTACGAGATTATAATTTATAGTCTTCTTGCCAACTCCGGCTCTATTTCCTTGGCTCTCCGCAGTTATAAACCAACCACCTTTGACAGCTGAATTCCAAACTCAATTGACAAAAGCATATAAATTAGGAAAAAAGCAAAACAAAACAGTAACTAATGGAATTCCAAATACATTACGAAATTTGTTTAAAATGACATATTTCAAGAAGACGAAATATATGAGTATCATTGAAATACAAAGATTTTCACAAATAACCCCAACAAAAAATTGCCATATCAATCAATATATATATATATATATGTATGAACATGGATGTGTACTAACATCAATCAAAGATCAAGCTCTCGGAGAAGAAAGAGATGGATGAAAAACAATCACATTGTTTCTACTCAATTACTACGATCATATATTGAACTGAAAGTCATGGTACCATGCGACACGTTTGTGATCTGTAACGAAGAAGACTTATCTTGTGTTCCCGAGCCTGACAATGATCCGTGTGGTTCGTAGCTCGAACTCGTCATACCCAGCAGCTCCGTCACTAGGGCCGGCTTCGTGAGCTTCTCATCGTCCACATCAATCTCGCCTTTCAGCATTTTCACGACGACGGACATGGCGGGGCGCATTTTGGGCATCACTTGGGTGCATATAAACCCGATCTTGAGGTATTTGCAAGCCTCATCAATGTTGGAGCCCCCCTCGACCGATGCATCAACCAACTCGAACAGCATGCCCTTCTCGTATAAAGTCCACGCCTGAAAATGGGGTAGCAGGGAAGCGATTATTTCAAATGAAATCTGATCGCATTCCAAGCTAAAATAGCCAGAAATCATTTTTCAAATGTCCCACGTTCAAACCGTAACATTTTGGTACCTAACGTTTAGACAGTGTCACAAAATTGTACCAAGGCATATTTTCTCGGCGTGTCAACTATCTGGAGAACGATGATGACATTGGCGTAGATAATCTTGTTCCACCTGTTAATCTCATGACGCGTCGGAAAACCGAAAAACGTGACTCGGGGCATTTTTGTGACACTGTCTATACGTTGGGTACCAAGATGTTACGGTTCAAACGTTGAAACATTTTTGAGAAGGTCATTGTCTCCAGATATGTATTCGGTCAAAATCTCAAAAATTTTAATTTATCTGATCAAATGAGCAATACAAACAATTGAATTAGAACAATCAAGACTCTAATTGAAACATCAAATAAAAAGTTCCAAACCATTTCAAGGAGATTTTGTGCTTCAGCTGGTAATCTCTTGTTTCTGTGGCTTCTTCCGCTGATGATTTCCATTAGGAGAACGCCAAAGCTATACACATCTGCTTTTCGTGTCAGCTTTCCATGAATTGCATATTCCGGAGCTAAATAACCACTGCACACGGGCTACTAGTAATTAGTATAAAATTTGAAAGAACCATATTCAAAATCACATTGTAAATTCAAGGTGATAAAATGGATCTAACAATTGATAGGCCAAGCATGTATGATCTTTACCGTATGAGGTTACAAGCAAGAGCTGCATACAGAAAAGAATATGAACAAACTTCTAACATCATAACAACATCATCTAAGTTGATGAGTGTTCCCTTTCTATTTCGTTTCCACTCGTTATCAAGATTAGATGGTGATGGTCAAGAAGCCAGTTATCGGCATTCTGTAAACTATCATAACTACCTATCTCTATAGGTTGATGAGTACAAGCTTGAGAGGGTTCGGGAAATAATATTAGTTCCTAAGCACGATTCTTTATTTCTTTCTTTCTTTCTTTTCTTCACCACCTTTTCACCCAATTTACTCCCAAAAAGAAATGGTTGATTGGTTTAAAATACACGAACTTTGCCCTGATTTTGGTTCTGCACATGACTTTCAAGTCTTGTTCTCAAATACATAGAATTCACATTGTTTGAATCGTCTCCTGATTTCACTTTGTGGAGAAATTGAAATTGACTTGGAAAATAATTGCATGGCTTGAAAAGCATAAAACAACATTGTAAAACGAGATTATGCCGTTTTGTATGGCGGTTGTGTGTCCACACGGGCAATTATGGATGCCAGGTTAGCTTCCATTTTGTTGGAAAGTGAAATCAGGACAAAATACAAACAGAACCACTATTAGAGCAAAGTTTGAGTATTTTAAACCAATTAACTAAAAAATGCAGACATATGAAGATCTCTAATGAATTAGACACATTAAGCTTTACATTATCATCCATTTCCCTATTTAAGTGCCCCTTACTACTCAAATAACAGATAAAACACAGTAATACATCCAATTCCAAAGTTCACAAAGTAAAAATGAGATAGGAATTCACCAACTTACTGTGTCCCAGCAACACGCGTGCTGATGTGAGTAACGCTGGTTGGGAAAAGCTTCGCCAGACCGAAATCCGAAATCTTCGCAGTGAAATCTTTGTCGAGGAGTACATTGCTGGCTTTAATATCTCTGTGAATGATATGAGGCCGGACTTCCTCGTGAAGGAAGGCGAGTCCTTGTGCCACCCCTATGCAGATCTGAGACCGTATTTTCCACGTGAACTGAACACTGCTGACTCGTCCTCCTACATTACAAGTTAATAAGCATCCTCTCGAAATACAGTAGCAAATCAAACATGCACGACACATGGGAAAGGTTACCTAGAAGAGTTCGAGCAAGGCTATCATTTTCGAGATAGCCATACACCAAGATTCTCTGGTCCCCTTCCGTGCAACAACCGCACAACTTGACGAGGTTTTCATGTTCAACTCCTGATATCGAGACTATCTCGTTCAAGAATTCCTTAACGCCTTGCTCTGACTGGGCGGAGAGAACCTTTATAGCTACTAAAGTGTCGTCTTTTAGCCTTCCCTACAAGTTTGATCGAGTATTTAGTCGATCCAGCAGGATAAATACAATTTGCAGTATTAGATGATGCAGCAAGGAGTTGCACGCGTACCTTGTAGACCGAACCAAAGCCGCCTTCGCCAATCTTGTTAGACACATTAAAATTTTGAGTAGCTATTTTTAATTCTTTGTAACTGTAAAGCTTAGCATCCTGAACACTCGAAAAAATTTCTGCATTTGGTTTCAAATTCCATCAGAATTTTTTCTCTGCAGGTTTAAGCACGCGATGAATAAAGATAATGCAAAAGATGTATTGAGGCCTCTATGATGTGAGCAAATTTCTTTACGAAGACTATCCCACTCCGCGGTTTGAACAGTCTAAATATGAGATATCTACCTTCATTAATATCTGCGGTTCGCTTCTCTGGGGAAGATATTTTATGCCTACAGCAAATGGTGAAGCAACTCATCCCACCAATCTCTATATGTCCATTAAAACTGCAATCTACATATGCATTTGTAACTAATGTTAACATGCTTCACAAATTCATTTCTTAGATAAAGCAAAAGGAAATACTGATATTCTGAGACATTTACAAAGGTACAACTAAATCCACAACAATAAGATGCAGAGATACTATGCAACAAATTCAAGGAAACTAGATACTCTTAGGGCTTTTAACAGAACCACCTAAAATACTACTCCACAGAATGCAATCTCTCAGTTCTAAACGAAGTCCAAAAGAAAGGGATAGACCTTCTAGTCTTCCTTTACTTCATACAGCATTGCAAAAGCAAAATCCCAAGTGAATATGAAACAGAGAAATGTCATCACACTATTTCTCTCAAAAAACTATGGTCTTATCCCCTTCTCTAGATCAACAACTCCTTAAGGGGGCGTTTACCATTGAGGAATAGCCTAGATATACAAAGTTAGTAAAGGTTATTCTATTATTTACTAAGATGGATTGGAACTTTGGGATATCCTAAAGCCCTTGATAATTTCAGCAATTTGAGCTAACTTGCTTGATGTCATATCCTATTGACAAGGGGTAAATTGGACAAATCCTAGTGATGAAGATAAAAATTACTCAATTATATGTATTATCAATCTTGAATAGTAAACGCCTCCTAAAGAAACATGAGAATAAAATATAACAGTATGTAACAGAATAATGGTCAAAACTCTAAGCTACTAAGGACAAAAAAAGCCCTTCAAAAATTTCATGTAAAACACAGTGCCCATGGAGGTAAGAAGAAAGCAATATGATCAGAACCTAATAGATTAGAGAGTGAGAGCAATATTAATAAATAAACCACTATGTTATACGACAAATATGGAAACTTTCCACTCAACTCCTAAGTCCCTGTCCCATAAATAGAAATTGAAGACACATCTCAGAAAGGGAAAAAAATCATGCATCATCACTGTATATATACCCCACTAAACAGAAACAACAACACATATTATGCGCGCGCGCGCGCACACACACAGAGGGCACTATAATCAAACAAACCTTTATGTTATATAGCACAAATATGGAAACTTTGAAGAAATCCCATCACTGGAAAATTCTGAAGAAGAGAAAAGACAAGCTTTCCAACTCAAGTACAACTCCCAGAAATAGAAATTGAAGACACAAGAAAGGGAAAATATCATTTATCAATAATCACTATATAATATATACACCACTAAACAGAATTATTGAACAAACTAAACTTAAGACGGGAGAGCTGACCTCGGACCACTAGAGATTGAAGAAGCTACGGAATTGGACGAGAGACTTGGAAGAATTTTGTGAGAGAATTTGGAAACGCGCAAAGACTTCTGGCCATTTCGGTCGACGATGAAAGAACACAAATCCAACAATGCGACGCAATTTTTATTTTATTTTAATTGAACCCTTCCTATTATGAAGATTGAAGAAGACTTTTTTCCGCCATGAATACTTACAATTTAAGAAAATCAAATTACGATATTATATACTGTGAAAAAAGATATCATTCTCATAAAAAGATTTAATAGATATTATTCACACTTTCCGATTAGTTAAATTTTAATAAAATTATATTTAAGGAATAATATCAAATATAATGGTATTTCAATAAAATTGTATAATTTAATAATAAAATGCTAAAATAATTATTCTTGGGTTAATTAAAAAATTATAAGGAACTGAGTAAATAGACTATTTAATAAATTATGTACTATAAGAGGTGGGGAGTGGTGTTTTACAAAATTGACTGAAAATATAAGAAGGATGCACAGCTTCCGTATGCACCATCCTTTTTGTTTTATTTTTTAAATAAAAGATTAATACTGATTTCTTATTTACCAAAGTGTGGTGACTCGAATCCAGAATATAACAAAATGCATCTGAGATTCGACAGAGCATCATCACAATTTTTGGATAAACTTTTAATTGATTAACACATCTCAAAATTTACATCTACTTTTACCCCCAACCAAATCGTTGACGAAATTTCGCCAACTGAGTTACTCTCAGCAACATATTTCATCATGTGATCGCATTTTCTTGTTGAAAGTCCAAATTTGTTAGATTCAATCTATCCATAAAAAAAAATCCTTGAAAAATAGGATATGTTTGGTAGAATGGATTTGAAATTATGTTGGAATTATAATTTTATAAAATTAAATTTAAAGTTATAATATACTAATTCAATTCCATTTGGTAAAATTAAATAATTAATATAATATTGTATTGTCATTTCAAATTTTTTGTTTGGTAAGTCAAAAAATTAATCAAAATTTTGACATTGACTTTTAAATATATATTTTTGAATTTTTAATATTATGTAACTCTATATTATTATTTTTTATTTTGAATTGTATATGCAAGTGTATGTTGCATGTATATATCGTGTGTGTTTGTTGTGTGTGTTGTATGTCTATGCAGTGTGTGCAATATTATCGTGTGTATTGTGTGTTTATAATTTTGTGTGTAATATGTGTTGTGTCTGTTTATATGTGTTGTGAGTGTACGTATGTGCATTATATATATAGTGTGTGCAGTGTGTGTAGTGTGTATTGTGTGCAGTATGTGTGTGTATAATGTGTGCAATATGTATATTGTAGAGTAGTGTGTGTCTTGTGTTGTATGCAATCTATATGTGATGTAGTATGTGTATTGTATGTGTTGTATGTTGTGTGTTGTTTGAGTGTAGTGTTAGTGTGAGTAATGTGTGTAATCTATTATTTGGTATTTTTATAATACCAAACAATAGATTTGAATATTAAAAATTCTAATTTCAAATCCAAACCTCCAATACCATGATATCACACATAACTCTTAACATAAATCATATACAGTGTATACTATCAAAACCTACCATGATACCAAACATAACTCTTAAATCATATATAGCATATACTATCAAAACCTCATCAAAGATTTATTAATAATCACTGAGCAAGACAACCGACTTGCAGTGGAGATCACAAGATAGCAGTAGTGGTTGCAACATCATTTACGCAAAGCACTTCGTAGGATTCGAGTAAGCAACGAGGCTAGTAAGATCGGCATCATTTACACGAGATATCTACTAATGGACGAAAATCATGGCCTTTGCAAGCTGGAGGGCTTTCTCCCGTCCAAGAAACTTCTCGACTATCACCAATGCAAACTCCATGGTGGTTCCGGGTCCTCGACTGGTGATAAGATTACCATCCACCACCACTCGGTTTTCTACTTCACTAGGGTCTGACAATTTGTTGCACAAAGCGGGAAAAGCAGTGGCCTTCTTACCCTGCAAGATAAAGATCAGGATCAAAATCAATTTAACTAATTAGAAACGACTCAACAATGTTTATTAACTACTGATCATGAAGATGTGATGGAAAATTTTAATTACAAAAGCAATAATATGCGATTTGCGTAAAATTTATGTTGTCGCCAAAATGCAAGCCATCTTAAAGTTTTGAATTCAACATTTTGAAATTGGAAATAATGCATAAAGCATACCTTGAGCAAACCATGGGGCTCGAGGACCAAAGCTGGAGATGCGCATATTGCTCCGTATAGTTTATTTGACTCTCTCTGTTTCTTCAGCAGATTTACCAGCTTCTCTGACTCTGTGAAGGCTTGAGCTCCACCAAGTCCACCCTGATCGCACAAAATGTTACGCACCAGATGTGACATGTCATTACATATTAGAAGATACCTACAGCAGAGGACCATCTCTTACAGGTAGGACAATGAGGTCAAACGAATTGTTGATGACTTCATCTAAGAGAACATCAGCAACTAGTTTCACGTTCCTAGAAGCCTCAATTTCGAGTTTCTCCCCAACAGATGCCACTACCACTTCAGCTTTTGCTCGTCGGAGTACATCAATGATGATTACAGCTTCCATCTCCTCGCTCCCATTAGCGATAGGCACAAGAATCTGGCAACAAGCAAAGTTGGAAATCAGATCGGCAGTGGCTGAACATGTATTGTTCATTACTTCTTATAGCAATAAATTGAAGGAAGCAGACAGTCTAATGCGGAAACTCATTCAAGACTGACAAGAGCCACATTGTAATGTAGCAGAATACTATTTGGAATCTTCGCAAGACACATCAATCCACAAGAAACTAAACTACACATATATAAACCAAACCCAATTAAATATGTTCTGCAAGTGCCAACAATAATATCTTTAGTGAACGTCCTCACAAGCACAAGAAAATAGGCATAATAACCTACGGAAGATCAGACAAGAAGAAAGACGTTCAAAATCAACCTTAGGAAAATCACCACACGTCCACTGGATAGGGTTTAGCTCCACAAAAGTATACTCATCCCCATGATTTGACCGCAAGACCTGGAAACAGAGACAGGATAAGAAATTGCCAAGAAACATATGGAATAGAACTGCAAAGAAGTGGGTGTGTGCAGATCCATATCAGCATACTATAAAATAAAAAATTAATTATGTTTTATCAGTTATGAATATGTAGAGCAGAAATAGGTTGGTAAAGCACTAGTTGCATGGCAGCAAGCTAAACCGGGGGCAGAGCTATATATGTTGGGTTGGAGGCAATGTTGAGTTGGAGGGGATAAGGAGAGCAAGCTTTATTTCAGGTGGGACCCACCTTCTCCTTGTATTCTTTAGGCTAAATAACCCTTGGCACAAATGGATTTGGTACAAAGCCAAAGACTGGTCTCGAAGCCCAAAAAGAAGGCTCAGATTAGCAGGAATCGTGGTGGCAAGACAGGAAATTTTCTTGGTTTTTTTTTTTTTTCTCTGAGATTGAACTTAATGAATTGCTGGATTGGACAAGCTCCAAAGTTGGTGGGGCTGAAGGAAAGAAAACAATGTATTATCACACAAGGACCAGCATGGGGAAACACCCATGAAAGATTCTCTAATCCAGTCCATGTTCTCATTCATCAATACCCCATTGTTCAATAATCCAACACAGTAATCTACTCGACTCAACATAGAAACTTTAGATATTCTCCACTTGTGTTAGTCAATAGTTAAATTCCTTTTTTCTTTTTCTTATATTTTTCTGCTTTACAGTATAATACCCTAACATGTTAAATTCCAGGCAGTCCTTAGTTAGATGGCTTCCATCTGCATCCGTCCAAGCAATTGCTCAAATAGCATTCAGATGTGACATACTTATTTAATTTCAAAAACTAAACTTATAAATAGATCATGTAGCATATCTTCCATATTACATGATAAAGCAAGAGACACAGCCGATATTGGAAATACCATGGGACCAGAAACTTCATCAGCCTTCTCTTTTCCATACAACATCTCAATCAGGGAAACAGCATACTCCATTGTTGTACCAGGTCCACGACTCGTCACTACTTTGCCATCCTTCTGCACCCTAGATTCAACAGCAGATGCAGAGGATGACAACTGCTCCATGAAAGATGGGTAGCAAGTTGCCTGTAAAAGGATCAACATGTGCCACATCATTACAACTTCACTGCCGAGACAATTTGTGCTGTTAAATCCATTTAAGTAAATGTAATGGCACATAGATACATAGAGCTGATTTTTGTTCTCACCTTCAACCCCTTCAGCAGTCCCCATGACCCGAGTGCTACAGCAGGAGCTGCACATATCGCAGCATATGGCCGGCCTTCAGCAGCCTGCTTTCTCACAATGCTCTCCAACGTTTTGCAATCACTGAGTGTGGTTGAACCAGGCATTCCTCCCTTAACAAACACAATAATGGATTAACATATAGTACAATAATTAGGATTAATAAGAGATAAAAACTACATTGCTTTGTCCGTTCCATTAAAATCTAACAGCAAAACCAAATGATTCAGCGAAACATGTCGTAACTTAAACGATAGTATTGTTGTGGCATAGTAAAATCCAAATTCCCTATCAATACTCGATGAAAAAAATTAAAACATTGTCGATGTCAAAATTCATCCATCATCATCATCATCATCATCATAAATCAACGCAACACCGAGGTGATGGAGAAAAAAGCATCCTCAGCAACAGCAACAAGTTCCCCCCAGAACCAAAAAAAAAATCCAGCGGAAAACTAGTAATCCTACAAACACGGCAAACTTATATGCCACTACTCGTCGCTAAAACCTGAAACATTCACAAAAAAAAAAATCAAACATCCCACCGGAAGAGAGATAAGATCAAAATTGGAACGTTCGCAGTCGGAAATAAGCGAATCGGCGAGGATTTTGATGCCGTGAGCGGCGTCAACGAGGAGCTGCTTCTCCACGGACGCTACCGTCACATCGGCGCCGGCTCTGCGGAGCACATCTATTGTAACTATCGCCTCCAGTGGCTCCGTGCCGTTCGCCACCGGAACCAAAACCTAAATATTGCAAAAACTTAGCTCAATCTAATCTCAAGGTAGTTTTTCGACAATCAATCTCGAGCAATGTCGATAATTTAGTACCTTTTTAGCAGCGGAAGCCATGATTGAAGTCGATGAGCGAATTTTTCTGCGCGGAAGAGAGTGTGTGCAGAAGTGTGAGGAGTCGAGAAGTAGTTTTGAAGGGAGTGATAAATGAAGGGCGAGAGGGGTGAGGTGGCTCGACCTTAGTGCCGCCATTTTATTATGGCTGCTCACAGAGTCACAGGTGCTAGAACCCTCTCGAGATAGAAATAAATATTTAAAATAAATAAATAAATAACTAAAAATTGCTTTTGGGCAGATGTTCTTATAAAATGATAACGGGTGTTTTATGATAATATGTACTCTTGAATTTATTTTGGACAGAAGTATTTACGAGAATTGAGTAACGTGATTGAGAAATATATATTATTTAAAATTGTATAAATAATAAAAATGCGTCATATTATAAAAAATTGTCTAAAAAAATATGTACAACGACTAATGAGACATAAGGACTACAAATTTAGTCTCTATGCTTCAAATGAGTTGGACGTTAATAGATGATGATAAAAAGATTTTATCAATTACAATTAAATGAAGGTCGATTTTCTTGAAGATATTGTAATTATGATTTTAAAAAAAAAAGATCGTCTATTTTGTTTCGTGTCTTGTTCTCCGGTTTTAAATGTCATCAATTAATTTGATTGGGGTATTAATATTGATGCCAACCATTTGTTTCTCTTTGATTTTAATAAAATCATATGACATTCGATAAAGCATCATCAAATATTTTGAAGAATTTTTAATCGATCCACACATCTCAAAATTTACATCTAATTTTACCCCAACCTAATCCAACAATAGTAAAAATCAATATATACATATTTTTCTTTTCCTTGTTCCCCCATTATATATACATAAGCACGTGAAAGATTTATTTCCTTGTATTGTCTGCTGTCATTGAGCAATTGCACCCAGCAACAAATTTCGCCATGTTGCTGAAAGTCCAAATTTGATAGTTTCAATCTGCCCATCAAAAACTTGAAAAATACATTTACCTTAATCATATATATCAAAAACTCGTTCAAGATTTATCAATGATCAAATAAGGATATTACAAGATAGCAGTAGTGATTATAACATCATTTACACATAGCTCCTCGTTGGTTTCCATAGATAACGAGGCTAGTAAGATTTCAATAAAACTGGCCACGGCAAATCATTTATGCGGTATACTTCCTCCGTCCCCTAATTGTAGCCCATTACAAGATGAACTTTGTCCCCTCATGAGTGTCCTATTTTATAAATCTATAGTAAAATGTTACCAAAGTCCCCATTATTCTTATCATTTTTACAATTTTTACTTTTTCAATTTTCTATGCAATAATTAGGGGTAACAAGAGTAAATTTATTCACTTACTTGGTATGTGGACTTTGAGATTAAGGGGCACTTATTAGGGGATGAGAGTATCTATTAACGCACGAAAATCATGGCCTTTGCAAGCTCGAGGGCTTTCTCCCGTCCAAAAAACTTCTCGACTATCACCAATGCAAACTCCATGGTGGTTCCGGGTCCTCGACTGGTGACAAGATTGCCATCCACCACCACTCGGTTTTCTATTTCGCTCGGGTCTGACAATTTGCTGCACACAGCGGGAAAAGCAGTGGCCTTTTTACCCTACAAGATAAAGATCAAGATCAATTCAACTAATGGTGCAATTCTCTTTGATGGAAAATATATATTTTCACCATTTTTTCACTCTTTTCAAATATTTTGTAAGGTGGACAATTGTCCTTGACATGGGAAAAAAAATTATGGGCAGCCCAATTTCACTACAATTCATGATAATATTATAATGAGATATTGATGTGATAATATTTTCTCATGGATATCAATGTGATGAACTTTTTTTCCACCCTAAAGAACATGGAATAAAAAAGTGGGGACAACTAAAATGTAGTAATAAAAGTTTCTAATATATTTGTAGCTATTTTTAAAAAACGCGCCCTAATAAGAATATATTTAACAATGTTTCTTGACTACTCATCATAAAGATTTCATTACACAAACAATAAAATGCGGTTTGTGTAAATTTATGCTGTCGGTAATGCAAGCCATCCTAAAATTTTAAATTCAAAATTTTCAAATTGGAAATAATGGATACGGCATACCTTGAGCAAACCATGGGGCTCGAGGACCACAGCTGGAGATGCACATATTGCTCCGTATGGTTTATTTGCCTCTCTTTGTTTCTTCAGCAAATTTACTAGCTTCTCAGATGCTGTGAAGGATTCAGCTCCACCACGTCCGCCCTGATTGCGCAGAATGTTAGGCACCAGGTATGACATGCTATTGCATTACATATTAGCAGATACTTATATCAGAGGACCATCTCTCACCGGTAAGACAATAAGGTCAAACGAATTGTTGATGACTTCATCTAGGAGAACATCAGCAACTAGTTTAACGTTCATAGAAGCCTCAATTTCGAGTGTCTCTCCGAGAGATGCCACTACCACTTCAGCTTTTGCTCGTCGGAGTACATCAATGATGATAATGGCTTCCATCTCCTCGCTCCCATTAGCCATAGGCACAAGAATCTGGCAGCAAGCAATGTTGGGAATTAGATTGGTACTGGCTGACCATGTTTTGTTCATTACTTCTTATGGCAGTAAATTGGAGGAGGCAGAGAGTCTAATATGTCAACGCATTCATGACTGACAAAGTGACAACAACCACACAAAACTAAATTGCAAAAAATTCAAACTCAGATTAAATATGCCCTACAAGTGCTCATGATATTCTTTAATGAATTTCATCTAAAGCACAAGAAAATAGACATAATAACCTAAGGAAGATCAGACAAGAAGAAAGACATTCAAAATTGACCTTGGGAGAATTATCAAACGTCCACTTGATAGGGTTTAGCTCAGTGAAAGTATACTCATCCCCATGATTTGATCGAAGGACCTGGAAACAAAGACAAGGAATGAGATATGCCCAAGAAACAAATGGGGTACATAGAACTGCAAAGAAGTGGGTGTGTGCAGATCCATATCCGAACAATACATAATGAAATCAATTATGAAGTGAAAAGCAGAAATAGGTTGATAAAGCACTAATTTCGTGGTAACAAGCCAAGTCAGAGGGGGAGCTATACATTTTGGGTTGGATGGGCTAAGGAGAGCAAGCTTCATTTCAGCAGGAGGTGCCCATCTTCTACTTGTATTCTGTAGGCTAAATAACCCTTGGCACAAATGGATTCTGTGCATAGCCAAAGATTGGACCGAAAGCCCAAAACGAAGGCTCAGAACAGCAGGAAGTAGCGATGGCAAGCCAGAAAACTTTTCTAAGTTGTTTTCTGAGTTTGAGCAAGATGAATTGCTGGATAGACAACTTCCAAAGTTGGTGGGAGTGAAGGAAAGAAAAAAATGAATAATATCCTAAAATGATCCAGGCATTCCTTAGTTGGATGCTAAATCATGCTATCATCTGCACCCATCCAAGTAATTGCTCAATAGCATTCAGATGTGACATACTTATTATAAAACTAAACGATAAATGGATCATATAGCATATATTCCCTATTGCATGATAAAGAAAAAGACGTAGCGATATTGGAAATACCAAAAATCGAGAAAAATCATCAGCCTTTTCTTTTCCATGCAGCATCTCAACAAGGGAAACAACATACTCCATTGTTGTACCAGGTCCACGACTCGTCACTACTATGCCATCCTTCTGCACCCTAGATTCAACAGCAGATGCAATGGATGACAACTGCTCCATGAAAGATGGATAGCAAGTTGCCTGTAAAGGGATCAACATGTGACATGTCATTAAAACTTCACTGTCGAGACAATTTCTGCTGTTAAATCCATATAAGTAAATTTGTAACAGCACATGAATACATAGAGCTGATGTTTGTTCTCACCTTCAACCCCTTCAGCAGGCCCCATGACCCAAGTGCTTCAGCAGGAGCTGCAGATATCGCAGCATAAGGCCGGCCTTCTGCAGCCTGCTTGTTCACAATGCTCTCCAATGTTTTGCAGTCCCTGAGTGTGGCTGAACCAGGCATTCCTCCCTTAACAAGCAAACATATGATTGAATTTATAGTACAATAACGATTAATAACAAATATAATTTGCATTAATTTGTCAGTTCCTTTAAAATCTGACCACAAAACCAAATGATTCACTGAAACTATGTTGTAACTAGAAGCATAGTATCGTCCTGGCACAGTAAAATCTAAATTCCTACTAATATTCGATGAGAAAACCATAACATTGTCGATGTAAAAAATTCATCATCGACATAAGCTAGAGCACAATCAGAACACGCAACACCGAGGAGATGAAGAATAACAGCAATTAACTCAGCAACATCAACAAGTTCCCGCCATAACCAGAAAATCCAGCGGAAAACTAGTAATCTAACTAAGACGGCAAACTAAGATGCCCCTACTCGTCGCCAAAATCTGAAACATCTACAGAAAAATAAACATCCTACCGGAAGAGAGATAAGATCAAAATCAGAACGCTCGCAGTCGGAAATAAGCGAATCGGCGACGATTTTGACGCCGTGGGCGGCGTCAACGCAGACATGCTTCTCCACGGACGCTACCGTCACACTGTCTCCGGCTCTTCGGAGCACATCTATCGTAACTATCGCCTCCAGTGGCTCCGTGCCGTTCGCCACCGGTACCAAAACCTAAATATTGCAAAAACTTAGCTCAATCTGATCTCAAAGTAGTTTTTCGAAATCGATCTCGAGCAATGTCGATAATTTAGTACCTTTTTAGCAGCGGAAGCCATGATCGAAGTCAACGAGCGAATATTTGCGCGGAATGGAGTGTGTGCTGAAGCAGTGAAGGGAGGCTGGCTGGATAATAAAATAGTAGTAATAGCTAGACAATTAATATAAAAAGAATACTTCCTCCCATTACATATAACACATTTTTAAATTTAAAAAATAAAATAAAAAATGGTGTAAAATAATATAAGGAATATATCTTATTATCTTAAAAGGGAAATACATTCATGGGAACGGACAAAGTTTTTTTTAACATAAAGGATAATAAAAATAATAAATTGAAAGTTCACAATTTAAGCTTGATTTAATTGTGAGATATTTTATTATTATTATCATTCATAATTTAATCATGGCCTAATTTTTAATTATACATAAAGGGCGAATTTATAATATAATAATGACTTGGTCGTAAATGACTTTTATTTTATCAATTTACGATATAGTCGTCAATTAGCACAACATAAGAATAATTCACGATTAAGTCATGATTAGATCGTGAATTAGTCGCGATTTTATATAAAAACAAGGACATGTATGTAATTTCATACAAAATAACTATGGTGAGAATGTCGCTAGCAGATCCCCACTCAATGTCAATACGACACAATTTGTTGGGAAAATTCATAAATAAAGTGTAATTTTGATTAGATTCAAATACCCTGATGTAACTCCAATGATTATCACTTTGCCAACACCATTTTATATTTTCCAACATCATTTTTCTCAATCAATTTTTTCCACAAAAAAATCAAATTCATTATAGCTGTAATTTTTTCACAAATATCTCATAAATTCTCGTTGAAAAAAAGACTATAAATTCATTATAGCTGTAAATTCTCTATTGTTCTTCTTCGTATAAGTAAAACATATTTTTAATAAAATTCAAATTTGTATAATATGGATCAAAAAACAAAAGTTTTAGAAACTATTTATAGATCAGTAGAAATCTAAAAGAAAATTTTATGGATATTTTGATAGAAATATTAGCTAATAATCATCATAGATTAAAAATGTTTGTTGAAATCTCAATCATATATTCATCTTTATTTGGACCAATATAGTCTTAATTTAAATATATTTTATATAAGATAAAGAATTCATAAATTTTATCTTTTTAATTGTGGCGACCTGACTTTTATAGGGGCTGACATGTGTATTGCAAGACGTGTTTATTATTAAAATCGTTTAATTCAGGTGATCGTGTAAACCTTTAATTCTTGCATTTATTTGTACTATCATGTAAAATTGTTTAGTTCACGTGGATACATGAAACTTTGATTCATGAACCATTGATATAGGTTGATAGTATCTTTTTCCTTGGTAACTTGTTAACATCTGTTTGTTTATGGGGCCAAAATTAATTGGATAAAAAATTATGTAGCTTTTTTTTAATTAAGATGCTCGAATCTATTTTTTTGCCATCTTCTCATAATCTCTATATTTATATGTCTCACAACTCAACTACATATGTAAAAGGGCAATTTTTTGAAAAATTACAGAAATGTCATTTTGGTGGGAAACATCATGAAATTCATTATGAACTTATGTTAAAAAAAAAATCTGATACATCTATTATATGCTTAAAATTTATAAGACATGGCTTGAAGATATAAAGTCGTTTTATTTGCTATGCAAAGAGAAAATAAAATTTATCTGTTATGTAAAGATCGACATCAAAATACTTTCTTCAGCATTGCAGGTGCAGAGATCTGACAGCCTTGCAGTGTAGATATCTTGGGCCTGTGACATGCACTCTTGAGCCTTGTGCTCTGAAACTTTTTGATAATTGTATCAACATATTTGAATTCAAATAACATATTTTTTTTGAATGATGTTGGTATAGCAGAGAATCTATCTCAGCAAATCTCTATAAATACCAGTTCAAAACATCTATGTGAAGAAACTCCACCGCTGCAAAACACATAGAAAATAAACATTAATAAGAATCGGTTGGGCGACTTTTTTCTTTTGTTGGGTTTTGTGTTTGAGCTCAGTGATCGGCTCATTAATCATATTCCAAATAAGAATGACACTTTTGGGTGAAAGTTTTATAAAAAAAATAGATAAAGTGTAGAGAGAGAAATAGATTTTTAGAAAAAAGCAAATACACCATGTTGCACGAAAGATATACACCAAATACAGAGAGAGAAAGAGAAAAAAGAAAAAAGAAAGAAAAAAAGATGAGCATTTTTGGGTGTATTTGTTTATGGCATAATCAGTCATCGGGTGGAACACTAAATACACCATGTTGCACGAAAGAAGAAGAAAAAATGCAAGAAACAAATACGGAAAAATAGATTATTTTTTTTATATAAAAAAAAACATAACTAAGTATAGCCAAAAAGCACCATGTGTAGATACATATAAAAACTTTTGGGTGAAGACATCCCAAAAAATGATTAGACTTATCAGAGCAGGTTTATGCTCTGGAATAAGAAAAGGACTCGGAAAAATTCCATCACCGTCCCAAATATTTTTCTTGGCATTTAGCCAAAATCAAATGCAGTATTTACAAAAAACCAACATAAACAATGGAAAAAACAAGCAATGTTAGAAGCCAAAAGACGAGAAGCGTCCACGATGATTTTTTTAATACAACTCGCAAAATTGTTGCGAGTCTACAACCGACGCGTCGGAGGATATTGCTAGCGCCTTTGTCGCAATGTATGGCTGGAGAACCGCCTGCACCGGAGGCGGCGACCGGCATGTGAAAACCGGAGACGGCAACACGGCACCCTTCAGAAGAAGGAGATGGCGCTACTGTGAATGAAATCCAGATGGAGAGGCTTCTGTCGACAACGGGCTGGTGACCCAGGCCTTCGAATGAAATGGCTACTCGCCAAAATTCTTTGAGAAAGAAATGATTTAGATCGATTTGGGGAAAATAAGAGATGAAGATGGAAAACCGGTGAGTAACTGAGAGTGTGGCATGGCTAATTCTTTGTGTGTTTTGAAAAATAGGAAAGGGAATAGAAGTGCAGGCGTAAGACTATCAACATCAGTGACCCTCATCTAACATAACCTAATTCAACTTTTTAATAAAATATTAATTTCTCTCTCATCCACATACACCACCAACAACATCATATAATTTCCACTTCCATTCGTGATCTCAACCTAACCTAATAAAATATTTTCATTTTCATATATTTTAAATTATGTAATAGAAATATAATTAATTTTAATATATTAAAAATATTAAAAAAATTACAGAAAATATATTATTTTAAATTTCTAGTAAAAATTACTAAACATTACTATGCGCATAAAATTAAAGTCCAAAATAAAAATTAGATAAAATAAAAGAAATGAAGTACAATAATAGAAAATAAACAAACCAAATTACAAATTAAGAATGAAAAATAGAAAGATAGGATATCCCGATGAATATGGATGATTTTGGAAATTTTGGAACCAAGAACTATAATTTAGATGATTTGGATCCATGAATTATGATGATATCAAATTTGTGAAACAAAAATGCAAGAGAAAAATGCGAGATGAGGATTAGTTTGTGAGTGAAGTATTATTGGGAAACAAGATATATAGAGAGAAAAGATCATGATAAAAATGAAACAAAATAAAAAAATGAAATGCAATATATAGATAAATTTTACGCAAAAAAAGAAGGAAAAAAGACCAAAGAAAAAAAAATTAAAAAAGACGAAAGGAGGATAAAAAAATGAGAAAAAGCAAGAAAGAAAAATATATACCAAAAGCTGAAAAATAAAGAAACAGAAAAGATAAAAAAAAACATCTAATCATATCATGACATGTGGCCATGACCTTCAAAAAAAGTGAAAGGCCAATGGTGACCTTGTTCTACAAGGTTCATTCTATTAAAATTAATTTTCATTTATTTTCATATTAAATGTGGTTTATCTTTTATGAGTGACCCTCATAGAAGGTCACCGATGGGTGTAGTCTAAAAGAAGAAAAAGAAGTGTAAGGGTAAAGGAAGAAAAAGAAGTGCAGGCGGCATGTAGGGTTGTGAAATGAAGGATTTCGAATGAATTGTATTTACTTGGGCTTGGGGTAGCCTGTTATATTGTGTGTATTTTTAATTAAGGGTCATGATTTAGGGACATAATGTCTTTACCATAATAGGAATTAATTAGTAATTTTGTATTATTTTCTATGTTTGACTAATTTTAAAATTTTGTAGTATTTCATGTATAGACTTTTTTACCCTTATCTATTAAGATTATAGTAAGATTTGATTCTTTAATTTGAAAATACAAATCAAATCTATTTTATTAATGGAACAAATATTATATATCTTTAAATAATTTTCATTTATTCGTTTTTGTTTTTGCCCGTTTATTTTGATAAAATAATATGAATTATATTACAAACTAATATGATAAATATTAACAAATA
>JAYDZE010236747.1:0-20106 GCA_034509125.1 Monilaria moniliformis
TCCGCTCATTAAACTCTATTTATATAATAGAGTCCTTCGTTCATTTCAATTTATTTCATTATTTATTCTCGAAGAATTGCCAAAAACCCCTATTCAGCGATCTCATCGCACCGGAAAATTCGTATCTT
The DNA here is from genome assembly GCA_034509125.1 of Monilaria moniliformis. Classification (NCBI taxonomy): domain Eukaryota; kingdom Viridiplantae; phylum Streptophyta; class Magnoliopsida; order Caryophyllales; family Aizoaceae; genus Monilaria; species Monilaria moniliformis. The sequence goes on from JAYDZE010236747.1 coordinate 129, forward strand.
TAACTCGGGCCATTTTGGGGATATTACAAATGTGGCACGCCCACGGTGGGTGCACACTAGGCCATTGTTAGCAATGATTATGAAGATGCAACTCACATGCCACGCGAATTACCACGCGTTGGTTCAAAACTAGAACTGGAGAAATGTGGCACAACTAAATGAGTGGATCGTCGAGTCAATAGTTTGCACCTGCGGGAGATTAAATGCTCATGGTACTCGTCGATTATAGTATTTTGTTGGATAACATTTAATGATTGTAATAGGACTATTAGTGTTTGTCTTATTTATCTATAAATAGTGACACTGTTGCATTGTATTACTTGAGTCTTATGCAATGAAAATTTAGACCATTGCATTATGAATACTCTCTTTATCCATCAGTTTGGCATAAATATTTTCATGGTATCAAGAGCACAACTCGCGATCCTCCCATTCTTATCATTTCATTTTCTTCTTTCTCTTTGATTTAATGACTGATAGTGAGGGATCAAGTGCATCTGCACATATTGTCACAAGTGCCTACACCACAACTATACCTATACTACCTCAAAACCATCCATTATTGGTCAAACTATCGGAAAACAACTACCTCATTTGGCAACAACAGATCTTGGCCACTGTTAGAGGATACGAACTTGAATCCTTCCTCACTAGTGAGTAGATCATAGCACCATAGCTGCTTCCTCAACAATGGTCAATGCAAATGCAAGTTAACCCAGATTTTTTGACTTGGCATCGCCAAGATCAATTACTTTCGGTGTGGATACGGTCATCATTCTCAAAGAGTACAATTATTATTGTTGTTGGGTTAAGCATGAGTCAAGAGATCCGTGGGGCTATTGAGACTAACTTTTCCAATCAATCCAAAACTAAAGTCATGCAGTATAAGCTGCAATCTCAAAAAACAAAAAAGGAAGGGCTAACCATGTGAGAATACTTGAACAAAGTGAAGACCTACTATGATCTTTTGGGTGCCGCTGGATTTAGAGTTTTAGAGAAAGACCATATTCTACACATTTTGGCATAATTGGGCACTAAATATGATCCTGTAATGATGACAATCACATCCAAAGGTGAAGGTTGGACCGTCCAGGATATGAGTGCATTTTTGCTCACTTTTGAGTCTAGACTTGAGTCTGCCAAACCCTTTCCAATTAGCCTCGGAGGATCCCAACCTTCTGCTAACAGCTCTTTCTGATGCACAAAGAAATGATGGAGGTTATGGCAACAAAGGTCAACAACAACAACATTACAACAAAGATGATGGGAGATGATCTGGCTTCAGAGATGGACGAGGTGGCCGAGGTGGAAGAGGAAATAGACCCACCTGTTGTGCCAAAAATAAGGACAGACCGCAGATAGTTGTTGACATCGATTTGAACCACAAAAACATTGTCTCCACTATTCCGAAAGATCGCCTTCCTAATTTCTTCACTAGGGGCGGCACAAAGCCCCTCCGTAGCCACTGAATCTGGCAACCGGTGTAACAAGCTCAGGTCTAGATCCTGAAGCTCCCCCACATCAGAGATCAAAAGATGTTGGAAGAAGCTTGCAGCAGAAGACCTGATTCCCTCCTCATTAGTGATAGTGGCCTCCCCAACCTAGATAGCATGAATGTAGCCCCGCAACCTTTTCTGCTTTACCCATCCTTGAAAATATCTTGAGTTCCGTTCACCATCTGCTGCCCAACGAACCGCCGCTTTCTGTCGCCAGAAATCCTCATCCATCCTAATCCTGAGGACATACTCTACGGTGCGCCTGTTGAGCTTGGTCCGATGTTGAGGTGACGGGTCCGAGTCAAACGACATCTGGGCTGAAGCGACAGCTTCTTCTGCAGCCCGGAACCGATCAAAGACATTCCCGAAGACCTCCTTGTTCCAAACATTGAGAAAGTCTTTAACTCGGGCAAGCTTGAATTGAAGGTTGAACATTCCATGAAAACCACTGTCGGCCTCCCAGATGCGAGCAATCTCCGGTCTGAAGGTATGATGACGAACCCACATATTCTGAAACCTGAAGGGGTACAGAGGGACCTGAACCGTGAAATGTGATTGGATCAAGAAGGGAGAATGGTCCGAACAGATTCTAGGAAGGTGAGCAAAATCCATCAACTGGCAGTCAGCAATGTCGTCAGCAAAGTCCATCATTTCCCGGTAACGATTGGCAAAGCCACCCCGCCTTTCATATTCTGTGATGAAGATATTAAAGTCACCTCCAACAAGCCATGACCGGCTTTCCATGGCCAAGGCATGCTGATGCAGGCGATCCCACAAACTATATCTCAATCTGGACGTGCAGAACCTGTTCGAATCATCCAGGATGGTGACTCTGAAATCCTGGTGAGCAAAGATCCAGATTTTCCCATTAACATTGCTGCCGCAGAACTGAAAACCGAGCTTTCGACTATGAGAGGTAGGGTTGGGCTTAGTTTGCGGTTCAATCACAGCAACAAAGGAGATGTGATACATGCTAATAAGATTCTTAAGGATGCTCAGGATCGGGTTATTAGTAACACCCTGGGTATTTTATATCATGAAGGTGTTAGACATGAGGAAATGTGGTTGATGATGGGTCTCGTCTAGCACTCTTAGTCTTAGCATTCACAATGGAAGTAGAGGCCTCGGGTCCATGAGCATGAGTCTCTGGCGCACTATAATATAAATCCTCAGTCAACAGGTCATCAACATCATCGGTAGAGATCACAACGAAGGCGTTGCTTGAGACGACGTGAGCCGTCTCAAGGGCTCTCATGTTAGCATCTCATTCTTCACGTGATCTGAAGCTACCGAAAAAAGAAGAATCCTTATGCGGTATGGCGCAAGGGAACAAAGACCTCGTCTTGTGGTGCTCGGCTCCACCAAAGTCCGGCTCTTGCCTGGGTTGCTTCCCACGCACGCGCTCTTGCCGATCTCTCATGCCGTCCATCCGCGGGGCCGTGTGCTAGCCACGTCCTCCTTCCTCTCTTCGTGATTTTCTATCTCAGAAGACTGCCCACGCCTACCCATGTCCTCTTGGTGATGTCGACCATTTTCCCAGTTTCGGTCCTTGCGCTCAACCAGTTGAAAACCATCCCTATCATCGGTCTCGGTTCTCGATATCGGGCCACCACCCGACGCCAGTGAGGTCATGCAAGAAGGCCCTTGCCCTCCAGCCTTGTCCCGAGGCGGATAATCCTGTCTCATATTGTGACGAGTGGACGGGTCAACTTTCTCCTATTGTGTGGTTGTTCGCGACTACCCAATATGACTGAAAGCCTTCTTTGGAGGCTTAGGCTTCTTCCCAAAGGCATAACAGGTGTCGGCAAGATGACCCACATACCGACAATCAGTGCAAAAGGTCGGGACCTTATCCCAGAGTATCTTGTGTAACCGTTTCACCCACAATATCTATAGTAAAAACCTTAGGCACATGCATGTAGATATCAATCTCAACACACGGGCAAAAGAAACACCTGTGCGTGTGAGAGTAGCACGACCAATTTTCACAAGATTACCAAACAATCATCCAATCGAAAATAAAACAGATTCATCATATAAATGGATGGGTAAACCAGACATATTACACCAAATAGGAACAATGGGACTCTCAAAGAAGGGGTCAAAATCAGGGGTATACTTAAATACATGCATTGGATGATGTACAATAAACCAAGCAGGCATACCATCAGGACCACTCACAAATTTCACATAATCAGCAACATCAGAAAATTCAATAAAAATAATTAGCATTCATAAACTTCCACACACAAGTACTCATAAAGTTGAATTTTCCAAGAGCCTTGTTGATGTGGTGGGAGGCTGGAATGAAATGAGAGAACTTGCCAACCACAGCATGTCTGAGGCATCCTGCAAGGAGATCAATGTCAGCAGAGGAAAAAATAATATGAGGAGTACATTCATGTGTGCCCATAACGCCCAACCGCCGAATAGCTTCGGGGCGGATAACATGTGGCCCCGTCGATGACCGACCCTCACAGATTGCCTTGGCCATTGTTTTATCCCCAGCTGCCCACGCCCCCGCGGGGTTCGAGCCAGCACCAACATGTCCATCCATGCCACAAGCTTCGTGGGCAGTCCTGTGCATTGTCGTATCCGCGGGCGCATGTCCTCACTTGTCTTTATCCACATATACGTGCCCATGCACCAAGTCAGCCGGATTGCCATGCGCTGTACCTGTGTCAATATTGCCACCATCCATCTGCGTGTCTTGGGTATTGCTGCTCATCCGTTTAGCATTGAAGGTGCCACCATCATTCTCAATACATTTAGCGCCGATAACATTTGTGCTATTGCCAGCGTCCTACTCAACAAGCGGCGGGAAGTCTGTGGCGGTAATCTTGCATAGCCCTAAAGAGAGACGCAACAATCTCTTTACCAGTGATTAAGGTGTTCGCCGAGGTATGTTGTGTTTTGGGTTGGGACTTCTTGAATTTAGGTTGGCTAGCTTACGCAAAGGGCTGAGGTGGTTTCAATTTAGAGGTGAGTCCATTGGTTGTTTTGTTGGGCTCCCCACATTGAGTGGCAGATTTTTTGATCAGAGTAACATGAGTCGGGCAACCATGTGTCGAAGTGTGTTGGGTGGGAGTTTGAGTGGTTGGCTGGGTGTTTGGGTGGGGTGTGTGAGATGTAGTAGCGGGCTTACGACCGTGGTTGGTTGGTGCAAATTGGGTTGACTGGTCCACTGCAGGGGTTGTGTTGGGTCCCGTCAGTGGGCCTTCGGCCCGTGCATAAAGCTGGGCCACATGGCCTGTTTCCGAAGGTGTGAGGCTGTGGTTACATAGCAGTTGAACAGTCCCATGATTGGAAAAGAGTACCAAAGTTGTTTCCTTAACATCCGCCTGCACTTTATCAATTGTTGTAACAGTTTTTGCTCAATTGGCATCGTTGTATATTGATTCCTCAAGGGGGAGCCTAGCCGACTTTTTCTTTCTTCTTCCCCTCTTCGGTTGGCGCATTGCAGGCTTATCTCGTTCATCTTCATCTTGTTGATAGTGTTCATTTCGTGCATCCGCCTCCCGCTGTTCCTCAGCTAAGGCGAGGAGCTTCGCCTCCAAGTCACTTTCGGATAACTCGCTACCCTCGTTGGATTCCATCATATCCTCACAACTTAATAAGAAATCCATTTATTATTGGATTGAGCCACTATAGAATTCAATATTGACTTACCCAATCCAAATCCAAATTATGATTAATTCATGGCTCATTTCAGTCAATTATTTCTCATGTTTAAGATATCTAATATCCATTAATTAACTTAAAGATGTTGATAGTTTTAATTAATTTTTTTTTTCAACAGTGATCTAGTTTAAAACTTATTTATTATACTGGAATAAATTCTAAGTGTGCAGATTTGTATAATAAATTCTTTTTTCGGACACCTCTTTGGGATATTATCAACTCAGATTCTTCCAAGACACGATTCTATATAATAATAACACTAGCAATATTAATTACTACTGCTCAATATATCATAAATATCTTTGCGTTAAAAAAAATTCGCAACTTAATATATCAAAATAGTGCATAATCAATACAATATGCTCAGTGTTAATTATATAGATTAAGATATAATAAATCTTTGAGACCTCGTACTTCATTTACTCATTAAGTACTATATCAATGTAATTCATTTCAGTGTTATACGATACCAGTGTTATTAGTCGACCAAAATAGGTGCAAGACTTCAGACTGACATTATAACCTTTCACGATGGATTATCTATGTCTATGTAGGTCATGAACTTGATTTTCTTCTATAAAACTGACTGAAAGATCTTATGTGATCATAAATCCAGCATTCAATCTACAACGTAGAAGGAAAACATGTTTGTTCAATTTTTGATTATATGCTTAAGAATAAGCATCATGTGACAATATTAACTTCTTTTTAATACATTTGAAATAGAATTTCTAATTCAAAGCAATTCAAATGAAATTTCTTAATATATAAGCCCTAACAGCTCCAACTATAGCCGATGATAAAGTAATCGTCATTATGTACGGCCCACTTATGTCGTCGCCATGGATCTTGAACAGGGGAACTCAATTAGACAATGTAGCTAGATACCCATCCAGCTGCAGCTTTCTCAGATAAGGGACTGATTACAAACACCGCCTTCTCAACTGATTTGTTACTTTTGGTCATCTAAACAAGTTTTTATTTTTGACCTTGAATATGTAATTGACTTAGATCCATTAAATAGGGCGATCGACTCCAAAATTGGAAGTTGCGGATTTCTCCTCGTGGTTTAACGGTTTTGCAGAGGTTTTTAAGTTGGAACATCCTCATGCCAAAGGACTTTCAAACCAGAGAAGTGCTGCACGTTCTATGGAAGCTTCTCGAAGCTAGACACAAACACATGAAAGATCCTGTGGCACACCTAAATGGTTCCCGACAACAACGGGCAACCAGGTGGGTATGCTGATGCAGTCGTGTGGGGAAGCAGTCCTTCTATCGAGGTTTCTAGATACTATACATTGTCTCCGGCAACATAACCACCGTACCTCGGCCACTCCAGGATTGTCGATCTGCATAGAGTAGCCAGACTTTTGCTTCCCATGAAGACAAATGCGCCGAACTAGACAACCACTCAAGCTCCATCTTAGCCCTAGATATGGACTCCGGTGACATCAAATGGTACCAGCAACTTGGAGTGTACAACGTCTGGTTTCTTGCCTGCAAAAGTCCCTCAAGCCCCACCGCCTCTCTGGCCCGACCCCATATTCTGAGTTCGGCAACGCCACTGTCTGCGGAGACCTGTCAGTAAGCAATGGGTGCATATATGTCGGAAGTGGCTACCGCATCATCGTGGGAGCTTCAAGCCCTTCTTCTTTCACCTCAGGAACTTCCTTCTTCTCCTTCTGTGTGGATTAAGACAAACTCACCATTAATGCCTGCAGAGAGAGAGAGAGAGAGAGTGATCATCAACTTCATTGATAATGATACATAACAAGTAAAACGACTGTCGTTGGAGGAAAAGCATGACTACCTGCATCGAAGTCCCACATCAAAATCGTCATTTCCAGCTATTACACAAATCTATACAAAGTTATCTTAAAATCAAAAATTAAAAAGACATAACATACACAAATATATGCAATAACTCCAAAGTAGAGATAGCAGCTTTTTTAACAGAGCACACAAACAATTAGCTTACAGTATTTAGGGAAGTAAGAGAAGCAACAAATTAAACTATGAAGCACACCAGTAATTATCGAATTAGTCACGACAGACTCTTCATCTACAGCTATACATCCTTCAGTAAACCCACAAATACAAAACAAAGACGAGCAAAGACAAGATCAAATCAAACGAACTAGAACTTGGCGTGTTCACATTCATCTATTACACAGGGACTGGTGGACTGCACAAGAACCAAATTAAACTCAGCAGCGCAGCTACACTGTCGAGCAATGCTTCCAAGACATCCCATCTGAGGAAACTGCTACACTCTCATCTCCTCCAACCAGGCTGAACCGCCTTGTCTGAAATGTGACAAGTCCGCATTAAAGACAAAAGTAAAAAAAAAAAAAATTGCATTAAAGGGGTATATAATTTGAACGATAGCTTAAACAGACAGTAATATAGGTTAACCCACCACATACTTTAATGGATTGAACATTTTTGTACTTGTTCGGTCATATAATCCTTTAAATAGGCAGTCTTATGTATTGTCAATCCCAATCGATCACCAAAAGTAAAATCTCCCTAAGACAACATTTTATCAACAATCCAACCCAACCCAACCCAACCAACCCAACCTTTCAATGAAAAAAATATCTCTTCCACTTAAATAACCTACAAACCGACCTAATGCCATAACTTTTATACTTTATTATCAATGAACCAACCAAACCTAATATATTTATCAATAAAATATCCATTGCACCAATGAAATGGTGACATGTGTCAAGAGATGATTTAAAAGTGAAGGTTCTCACCTTTGCAAGCCAACCAACCAACTCAACATCCGGGTTATGAGGTTAAATCTATTTTTTCTTTTTTAGTTCTTTCTTGTCTTTTAATCATGACAAGTTGGAGATTGATGTGCATAAACTTAGTTAAGGCTCTTAATGAGGACTATAAATTTGAAGGCATATATCCATGTGAAAGCACAAACCATAATCAATATACTAGTAATCAATGCTTGGTATCTTCACTAAAGTAATAAGCAAATGAGTGCTGAACTAAAACATGATGTAGACAGGAAAAATCAGTCAAGAGATAGGAAGAAGCAATGAAGGAGTGTCTCACCGTCTTTAGAGGCTGTCAATGACTTGTTAACTTTGCTTCCCTTGCCATTAGCTTGCACAGGCTTCTGTATCCTAGGTGACAATGAGCTCAGTTTGCCATTGGTAGGGGCTGGTAGAGAATGCCTACGGGCATTGCCATAATCAACCGCTTCTTCAGCCAATTTAGCAGAAGCTCCTTGAGCTCTAAGCTTGGCCTTAGCAGATTCAGTGGCTGCCATATAACTCGGCAAGTTTGGGGAGTTCTGTGAGATATTTTCAGGATAATCTGGCTTAGCTGGAAGGGACCTCCGTTTCCTAATCTTGTGATTCTCCTTGCGGTTCTGTTCTTCCTTGCAGCTTGATTCATCATCCAAAGAAGGTGCACTCTCCATCTTCACACCATTTTCCAAGGAAGGAGTCTCAGCAACTGGATAGTTATCGTGTTGCCCATCAAATAGCTCATCCTTTGTCAGTTTTTCAGGGGCATCAAATAAATCTGCCGAATCTGTTTGGTCAGCTACAACATCTAAATCCCCTGGGTTTTCAGGAAAAAATACCATGTCCTGCTCAGAAACATCAGGAGGCGTAGGACCTGCTACTACTTCCATGCTCTGAAGGGGCTGTGGTTTCTCAGTTTCTGGATCAGGTTTCTCAGGAGCTGCTCCTGCAGATGCTGAAACCTTTCTCAAGTTGCGTTTAACCCTCTCAAGTTCACTTTGGCTTTGTTCTTGCGCCACCTCTGTTTGACTTGTGACTTTCCTTGAGAGGCGTTTGGGCTTATCCATTTCGGAAGAGGCTACAACACCATTTTCCCCATGCGCCGTAGTTGACACTTTTCGGATAGTCCTCTTTGATTTTACATGTTCAGACTCCGGCTTTCTCTGAGGCTTTGATTTCATAGTCTTCTTGGTGCGTACAGGTGGTTCCCAAAAGCGGGATAATGACCAGCGCTCAAGCCAGTTCCGAGCTGAATTGGGTTCAGCCAGATCATAGTGAAGACTCAGGGGCATAGCAGTCGGTAATATCGCAAGAAGCTGAACAAGCAATAAAGTACATCTATAAGCATTTAAGTATTTCCAAGGAATGAGAAGTCAACAGTTTCTGGTTTAATCAGGTATCATGTAAAAAGTAGAAGATTTTGGCAAAACCTTCCGGATAAATGGGTGACTTGCTAGCATTTCCGACCCAAGGAATGACCTTGAGTGTGCCCCAACAGCCACCTGTTAAGCAACATTAAAATGATCAGATGCAATTGCTTGAAAGCATCAAGGACGAAGTCTGTTTTACAATAATGTGCTTGATTACCAACAATGATGACAAGAATCACAGACCATCATATTAAATTTAAGCAAAAGATGGAGCCATAGTTAAGATATACAGCAGCACCAAACGAGCAAAGACAGCAGAGTGGCTAGGGACTGATACTAGATGAATGAAACTAAAGCTAAATCATGATAACTAAGTCAACCTTAATGAGCAATGAACTGAACGACACTGAGCTACAGGGAAAGAAAAAATAAATCGTAAAAGAAAGTGGAGCAGCAACACAAATATAAAACGTTGATGTTTTCAATTGCAAACAAACTAAGCAGAGAAAATAAAGAAGAAGTATGTAAGACTAGTAGATCAATCAGTTTGCACAATTAAGGCTTACCTGAAGCTCTACTTTTCCCACTTCAGGTATAGCATCTGAAAGCCTAATGCTTCTTCCACGAGCCAGTGCCTGGAACTTAACAATTGCCTGCATGGAACGCAAAGTAGCAACAGCCTGCCTCCTAACCAGATGTCCACGAATAAGAGCTTGTAGCCTTATGATGCCCTTGAGAGCTCGAAAAGCACGACGAGCCTGTCGTTGAAATAAAACCAGATCATGTAAAGTATTTTATGAGGCAAGTATATTACCTAGCTGAGGACTATGAACAGCTTCTCAATAAAAATAAGGCGTAAAGCTCAGGAATAGGCGGAAGTATATTTATATTTCCAGGTAACATTCTAAAGTTAGAGAGATTCAGTAAGAATTCCTTTAATGAAAATGTATCATCAAACCATTAACCTAAATTTGAAGATGGTATTAAAAAATGCGATACTGCAAGTTGAGAATTGCAAAACTAAGTAGCATGCTTGACAAGATTAACATCCGATAAAATAAGGATTAGTTGATGAAAGCTACTTAACTACATTACTTTTCTGCAACTTTAAAAACCAATATATTCAGCAATCATGGAAAATGAAATTTTAGTCTACAAGATCACATCAACAGAAAGAACCTCTCTAAATGATTAAGATACAGTTGTTAACCAGGAAGCAATTTATATATGCAATGCTAGAGAATTTTACCAAGTAGCCCCTAAAGACTGCTTGAGTTTTTGTCGCAGCTTGTTCTTGCCTCCTCATCTCCTCATCACTGACTGGAGCCGACTCATCATTCTTTGGTGAATCAATACCTTGATCCACATAAGCTACACCAACAGCATCAGATTGAGATCCAGATGTTCCTTTCTCGAGTTCCAAGTTCTCAACACCTCTCTCGGTCAATTGATCTGATATGAAAGAGGAATCTCTAGCTGGATCCTCGACTGGTGTCTTCACCACAGCCTTTTTATCAGGCGTCACATTCTTCACGCAAAATAGCAACCATAATCAGCATAATTGATTCTCACGCCTCATTAATGAGATACCGAAAGATAAATCAGAGATCTTAACAGCCGAACCAACAAATTTCTTACTTTGGAATAGTTAGATTTAGAATGCTTCTTCCCAAAGAGCACAGTCTTGATCCACTTTCCTGCAGACTTCCCCATTGCAGCTCACTGCTAGATACAATGCCAACTCAAATTAACTCCTCTATTTCTCCCAAAAAGAAAAGTATTTGATCAGACAGAGATGAATAGAGAAAGAAAATCTGAGAAAGTCGATTTTGCTAACTAAACACGACCTAGTTTCATATTCCCCATCAGATAATTTGTGTGCGGAAGGGCAGAACCCTTCTAAAATAAGAAGAAAAAAAGGCAAAATAAACTCCAATTTCAAAAGAACATAACCCAACCACATGCAGAGACGAAAAGCCCCAAAAACACATAGATAGCGGTAAAATACGCAGAGATGGGGGGGGGGGAACCGATTGATTGGTCCCAACCACCAAAAAAAATGCATATTCAAAATTCAGATACAGAAGTCGCACTGGTTTTACTACTAAAATTCCTAAAAAATTGAAAGCAAAAAGAAAATAAACAGAACCAAATCTTCAAAATACCACAGCCTAAATACAGAGAGAGTGAGAAACCCTCTGAAGCAAAGAGCTAGTAAGCAAGTTAAAACTCAAATTCGGCAAGATCTGCATCAAAAACCACATAAAATAGCTGCGCCGACAAGAAACGAAGGTCCAGAAAAAAGGCAGCACGAAAATTACATGAACTAAAACGGGCTTTGGCGCAATGTGGCTCAGATCTAGGCTTCCTTGTATCTGAACACAAGAGAATTCTCTTCAATTCAAGATTCCGGACATACACATTTCTTGAAAAAACCCACAAATCTTAAAGAAACAGAGACCTAATTCAAGAATATAAAGAAGAAAGTGAAAATGGTCACAAATTAAAGACAAAAACAAAAAGGAGAAACTAGAAGCAAGGAGTTTGATTGAGATGGAAGTAAAAACATGGAGATAAATGCACCAGCCCGTACCTAGTGAGTTGGTTCCATGGCAGTGAAAATGGACCCCTCCTTCCCTCTCACTCTACTAACTCCACCCTGCTCTTTTTTTCTTTACTGTTCCTAATCTCTCTCTCTCTCTCTCTCTCTCTCTCTCTCTCAAGACTCTCTGAACTCTAAGGAGCTCACAAATGGAGAGAGAATCTAAATCTAAACTAATTGTAAATACATATAATTGCAAGTAGCGTGGTTATAAAAGTTCTAGTTTAAGTAGTAACATGTAATGTTGGTGGTGTGGTTTTTTAAGTATTTGTTTATATCAAAGTATAGATTTATAATCCAATTTTTTATAATAATACAATTGATTTTCCCTGTCCTTTTGTGAATTGAGAGATGGATGGACAGGGACGTACCTTTTTCACTCACTTTTACAAAATAGAAAAATACTAATTAACTAGAATTATATAATATGATATGCATTGAAGTAGCTGCGAAATCAAGCACCTTCAAAAAATTGTAATATGGTTAACGTTACAATTTAGTGGGTGTTTGGTTAACATGTTATTCCATGTTATGTTATATTATTAGACACTATTTATTTGTTTGGTACGCATGTTGGATTAACATACAAGCCCGTGTTTGAGTTAAGGCCCGCCTACGTTGCTATGTTACAACACTGAAACTCTATGATACACTATCAGCTGGGAGAGGTCCGATACACAATCCGGTTAGGCGGAACTCGGTGGATGAAAATGTATATGTCCTAAATGCCCTCAAATGCAGATATGATAACCACTCAAGTGCTATCGATAATCAACGTGTTCTTTGGTTGTAGATGAGATTTCAAGCAGGGCGGCTATCGTATCGAGCAAACAGGTTTATTCATGGTTTTTTTTCGAGCATTAAATTGTCGAACAGTGGGTTGTGTTTCTAGATCCAGATTAAACTGTCGGCTTCTCTGTTGGGTGTTCTAATTAATCTCTTAGTTTGTCGATTAATTACGCGGCCTTCAGTATTGGCTTCTCTATCAAGTGTTGTAATTGAAAAATTCTTATATTGGGTGTTCTAATTGAAGTTCTTCTAACTGGTGCGTGTGAGCTTGGAGAACCCATCCTTGTTTTATCTAGTTTTTCCATCTGAAATTGCAATGTTATCTTAATCAGTGGCCCAAATTTCTCTTCTTTTTTTTATATTGGTGACAGAAATAACTGATCGATTACTTCCGGTGATAGAATACTTCATCATCTCTCGATCGCAATGGCATTCGTACGGTAGTTGTCGGATCAAATTTCCGGGCGCTTATTGCCGATCCCTTGATCGAGAAATCGGTTGGTCAGGGCTGCCCTTTCAAATTGTATGTTTATTTCGCCCCTTTCATCAAATTGTTTCCCGTCCTTTTAGATTTAATTGTGTTGATGATTTTTTGTGGCTGTTTGTTATTTTCGTATCAATTTGTGAATGAATATTATAGGAAAACCATTTTGCAAAAATTGAGCTATGGTTAATTATAAATTTGTCTCCATTAGATGACTGGTTTCCGGAGTCGACTGTGTGATTGCAACCACTGTCCTTCCGTCCGCACAATAGCCCCTTACGCTACCCGAAACAGTGTGGACGTATACACCCCAAATTGAACGGCAGATTCCCTCCGACGACCAATACGGCGGCACCGGATAAGCCCTAATGTTTGGCACACTCTTCGCCCCTTCAAGAATTGGCAAAACAACGAAAGAATCTCAAACGTTTGTGCAGATGCATTGACAATAGGCAAATCCGCCAAATACATTATTCTTTTAAAGGGCAAAATTGTCAAACAACAATCTAAAACATGATTTCAAACATATCCACCAAACACCCACAAATTAATCCTGAATGCTGACATGGAAACCAAACACTTTGTTATGTTGTCATATCCAGATATTCCAGATAATTTATCCAAAATTGAATCATAACATGGATGATACTTAACATATGAACCGAACGAGCCCTCAAGGTTATAACCATCTGTTTCGTTTCACTTGATGAAAATATTTATGTTAGACTTAAGAATTAGTATATTATTATTATTATTGTTGTTGTTTACTAATTAAATATATAATATAATTGTTCGTCACCCGTAACTCAAATTCTATAAAAAAAATGTAACCAAATACTTTCGAATTTTGTATATTTGACTCAAAGCATCCACGGTCCGACAAAAAAAAAATCTTTCAACTCTATTTTCAGCTGTTACGTTAGTATTTCACTTTTCAGCCACAACATCACAATTAAAATCCAAATATTCAGCAACACCCCCATTTTTATATTTTTTATAATTTTATATATTTATTTTAATTGTGATATTTGTAAAATAAAAATAAATAACTAAAATTTTGAAAAATACTTAATTAAAATTTCTAAAAATTACATTAATTAAATACCAAAAATGACCTAATTTAAATTCCTAAAATTACATAAATAAAGATAAAATAAACTTCATAGACCAAATTAGTTGTACCGTGCCCAAATGTTTTCGATGAGATCTTGTTGGAGTCGGATGTAAGTTCGTTCTTCGTGAAGAGAAGTCTGTCGACAAAGAAATTTTCTCGAAATTAAGCGGTGCACCTTGAGATGGGTTATCCTAAGCCACTCCCAAGTTAGTTCCAGCTTCCTTGTCACTCCAATTAGTTGTGTTGGCTCATTCATCCTCAATTATCATATTATGCATGATAATACATGCATTACATGATATCGGCGATGCATGATTGGTACCACATACGCGTCGGACCTTTCACTGTAGTCCAGCGTGCTTGTAATACACCAAAAGCTCGCTCAATGTCTTTTCGTGTCACCTCATGCCTTTGAGCAAACAATGCTCTTTTTCGGTCAGTCAGACACGTAATTGTTTTCACGATCATCAATCATTTTGGATATTTATCATAGGCCAAGTAGTATCATATGCTGTATTTTCGGCAATTGGCCGCAAATTTGATAGTCGGTGTCCTACCAACGTATACGTCGTTAAAGATAAGTGATTGGTTGAGGATATTGATGTCATTGTTTGACCCGGTCACGCCAAATAATGCATGTCAGATTCATAAACGTTGGTCAGCAGCTACTTCTAGTACATTGTCGGATGTATGCCCTTGTATCCACTAGTGTAGACGTCTCTCCATACTGTCAGATAGTTCTTCCGTTGTCAGTGCAAACAGTCAACGCTGCCTAGCATTGCCGAAAAAGTCGCAACGCTTCTCGTGTATATTCATCAATGATTAAGCACCTTATACCGTCGACCTTCTCAAATATGTGTAGCTGAAGGCCTCGACGACCCCGCGACAAAAAAGATCACTCACTCTCGCCCCACTGTGTTGGCGACATGGAGGTTCGAACTGGTTCGGAGCCCTACCGTACGCGAGCTTTCAAATTACCTTCAAGCATTTCTGCAGTGATGAGAGTCCATCATGTCTAAGACCGTTGAGGCGCTGCTGAAAAAACTCATTACGTCCTACCAACGTGTTAGCATGCGCAGGAACAACGATTTGCGCATACGGATTCGGCAACGAAATACAGGTGGACTCCATCATGGCTCGTCGGAGAAATAATCCCCAAGGCGTTAAGCGACGATTTCAAGCTCTCGGTACACGTACATTATTTGAGGCTTTGGAGGCGACGCAACAAGTCTCATTTGACGCCTACTCTCGTAGCTTCAGTCTCGCTTCAATTATCATGTTCTTCTCCCCAGATGAATCAGAACTAGAATAGTTTCCGTAGGGATCCATGGAGAATTGGGAAAATTGGGGAGAATTTAGGAGAATTAAGAATGAGAATTGAATTTTGGAATGAGAATGAATGAAGTGGGTATGTGTATTTGTAGATGTAAAAAATTGTATTAAATCCGATTAAAAAATAAAATTTGTAGTCATTGCTCGCTCCGTAGTGTAGCCGCCCCGCGACCGCTGTAGACCGCGCCATCACGGATTTTGCAACCGTCGGTCAGCCCTCATCTCCTGCAGTGGAGTCACGTTGCAGCGCTCGCAGCAATGCACGCAATTGCAGCTGCGCTACAAGTGCTCTCAAAATGCACCAAACAAGTAAAAAGTCTAAAGACTCTAAACATTATCGATTAGTTTAGATATTTTTTTTTAAAATATAGTCCCATAAAGTATGTAAGTGTGTCCGAATGGAAAGGGTAATTAGAAAGAAAAAAAATGATTAATAGAGAGAAATGCTTTAACCTTAGTTCGTAAATTGTTAATTGTCGGAGATTTGCTTGAAAAAAAGACAAATTTGGTAATAACGTTGTAGGCCATATCATGTCATCAACCTCATAACCAGTGGCAGATATAGGGGGTGATCGACCCCCTTGATGGCCAATTTCCCCTCACCCCGCCGGAAAATCATCATGGTCGCCTCCCATTGCCCCACTTGTGTTGAGCAGGAAGTGAGACCACTGACAAGAAAAACAACATTGGATGTTGATGGAGAACGACGACTACCCGTTGCACAATCCTTATTTTCGTCCGCCTTCGTCACACAACCCTAATATTTTCTGATTTTGTTCACGTTTTGGATTTGTACTATACCTATCGAACTCGCATCATCTGGTTCGGTGGTAAATGAAGAACGACGTCTACTCGATTTGAACCTTATGTGATGAATAAGGTAGGCGGAGTGAATGAGGAACGACGACTGCAGATAATTTGGAAGACGAAAATTCAGGGATTATAATGGATGAGAGAGTGATTCGATGGTATGCATACAATTTTACCCTTTATTTTATGTAAAAACAAAATATTACTTATTCATAGGTTGACTGAGTTTTCGTATTCATAATACATAAATAGTCAAATCTAGTTTAATCTAGGGCCTAGATTTATTCTTAATTATCACATATAAAGTAATTCTTACTCTAACCTCATTCTATATATCAGGGCTACAACTTTGCAAGAAATTATCACTATCAAAATAAAAACATCCACAATTAATTGATATTTTTCACTATTATTTCTAATGAGAGAATTTTGAAATGTTTTCAAAATATGGATATTCGTAGAAGACAGTTGTCATGGTCAACAAATGCTAGTGTTACTTGAATTGTAAAATATTATTTATTTTATTATAAAAAATATATTAGAGTATTACATTTAATTTTTAATTACTTTATTATACCTCTTTCATTTTTTGATTTTGGTTCCGCCACCACTCGTAAGTCAGATTGTGCCGCATTTATTTCATCGGATTTAGATGTCTTTGGAGGTATTGTTGATATTCATTATACATCACACACACCATTACTGGCGTAAGTTGTAAGAAACCCCTAATTTGACCCCACTTATCATTTTAGCTGTTTTTCGCCCCTGCGAATTTGAATGATATGTATAATACTACTGGTTATTATTTATGCGTGTATCTTTTTATATTTTTGGGCTAAATGGAAGAAGATTAACAACTTTGATCATGATTTTAAATTATGTGTGGCTCTTTGCATAAATATAAGTTTGCACACATTTTCTTTAAGGAAAATGATTTTTTGACATAATGTCTTTATGCCATAATACCCCTTTTTTTATTTTCCATAATTATATTTTATGTTTTGACTAATGTATCCTTATGCTATTTTAGAAAGAGATATATAACTATTAAAAATATCAATCTATTCCTAAAATTATGGAATTCAAATATACGGTGTAAGGAACGTTGTCGTCGATTTCCCAATCCTTTAAATTTTGGCACATTTGACCGCTACTTATTGACAAGAAATGAAACTAGCATTATTCAATTAGATGCAAAATTCTGGAGCATGATTGTGCTCAATCTAAAGAACTCTTGCTTGGTCCATCAGCAGTCTTTTGGTGATTTATGTTTCTCACATGGGCAGAAGCAATCGAAAGTTTAGATTATGATATAATACCAATACTACATTAATAGCAATCGAATGTTTCATACCAATACTACATTAATTGATATCAAAATATTCCAATTAAAAATAGTGAAAATTGATTGCTGAAGTGATATAATACTTAAATTATGTTTATAATTATAGAATGATTAGGTGATTTAATTATAGAATAGGTTAGATTTATTTTTCCAAATTTAAAAATCAAATCTTATTGTAATCTCTATTTTAAAATAGCTAAAGGGTATGAAGGTCTTCATATAAAATTTCACAAAATTTGAAATTAATAAA
Organism: Monilaria moniliformis; assembly: GCA_034509125.1. Taxonomy (NCBI): domain Eukaryota; kingdom Viridiplantae; phylum Streptophyta; class Magnoliopsida; order Caryophyllales; family Aizoaceae; genus Monilaria; species Monilaria moniliformis. The sequence continues at coordinate 18,173 of JAYDZE010236747.1, forward strand.
GAATGAAAAATAATACAAAATTACTTATTAAATCCTATTATAATAGAGACGTTATGTCTCAAAATCACGGTGCTTAAATAAATTGAATGGATATATCAAATAGATTTCATATCTGGCTTCTAGGTGTTTCTTTAAGTACCTACTTTTTTAGAAGCCGACATTGTGATATTTGGTAGTTCCGGAAATGTAGAATATTCAGAAACATGGTAACCGGGGGTCCGGTAACACGTGACATATTCACGATAGAGAGGATCAAAGTGGGCCACCACAAAGCAGCGACTCGCAATTTTGTCGGCAACAGTAGAGACCCCGCGGCGGCTTCTATCATACGTAGATTAACAATTTAAACTTATATGCACAATAATTATTATACAAAAGCTCTAATTGCGTCGGCCCCTTTATTCCACTTTCACAAGATCCGGAAAGAACCCGCCAGGGGGATCGCAACCCCATGTTCATCAACAACAGGACAAGACGTCCGCCCCCCAAGTCACGGCTGCTAGTCAACAAAAGCTGGAATTCATCCTGCTGAAACACCAGGCAGAACCACAAGCTGTGCGCGGGCTGAGTCGGCCCGGACCAGACTCTGAACCTGAACCTGAATTCAATTCATAAGCTGAATTCATAACTCAACTTATAAAAGTTAAATTTATTAACATTTATTTTGAACATATAACTGTTATTATGAATAATTTTTATAAATAAAAATAATTATATTAATATGTAATAATAATTATTTTAATAAATAAATATTATTATTTACAAAATAATCCATTTTGGATCAGGACCGTACCAGACTACACGGATTGAGTCCAGCACTGTTTGGGACTCTAATTATTATTATAAGAATTAAAGTAAACTTGGTTTTAGCACAACTGTCGTTGGCGGCTGCCACGTGAATGTCTCGACTCGTGGGGTTCACTGAGCTCCGATTAGAGATTTCAGTCCAGCCCGAACCTATTGGACTGGCCCGATTAGCGCGCTAATTTTAGAGGGTTATGATTGAAAATTTATATACCGATAAGATTCCAACCAGATTAGCCCGAACCCGATTAGCCTATAATTTGGAACCTGATGGATTGACCCTATATGCAACTATTACATATTCTTCTGCCTTGTTTGACAACTTATTTGACACTTCAACAATAATTTTGATAAAATTGATAACTACAAAAAAATAAAAAAAATTAACCCTTCAATTTATATTATATTATATATATATATATATATGCATTAGATTTTTACTAATATCAATAATAATATATTATCGAATTGGAAAATTTAAGTTCACTATAACCAATATTACATTTGTGTTTTATTTTAATTTTGTAATTCTTAAACTAGATTTTTATCATGTCAAGATCTATAACAACCTATTCTTAAGTTAAATCATTCAATAATAAAATATTTATCCAACAACATTCTTATCTGATGTTATTTTTTTTAGTTTTTACACTATTAGCATTTAATCGTGTTTGAGTTTCAGATATATTTTAAAATTCTCCCAATTAAATATTATACATCTGTTAAGAATTGGAGAAATCATGCATCACATTTTGGAGAACTTATTAGGATGACGTGTGATGTGCTTTGTAACATCCCTAAAAAGGGGCTAGTCGGAACAGTGATTTCTCCGATCGTCGGACAAGGGTTTCGACGATAATTTAAAAATAATTAATTTAGTAAATTGAGATTAATAGAAGAGTCTGATATATGAATAGAGTTTAGTAAGAGAAATATGTTAAGAATTTAAGAAAGGATATTTGAATCAATGAAAAGATTTTATTAAGGATTGAAAATACGTCGATTTAGGGCTAAATTTACTAAATTAAGGCCCTAACATTTGATGAAATGATTATGGAATAATTTTTATAAAATCAAAGGGTCCCAATGAGTATAATATAAGTAATAGAATAATTAAAAATTGAATAGAA
>JAYDZE010236858.1:0-20106 GCA_034509125.1 Monilaria moniliformis
ATATATATATTAGAGTCTATAACAGAGCACAAGCTTTGCCAATAATAGAATCACAAAGAAGGAGGCAGTGGTGGAAAGGGTAAGAGTGCCAAGGTACAACTGCTTATGCAAAGAGTACAACACTTAGACGGAATCCGTGAAACCGTGAAAAGATTGTAAATTTATGAAAAGGGCAGCAAAATACCGGCGTCAGTGTAAAGGGGATTTGAAGGATCGTCTCTGAGGAGGTCGGCGCAGTATTCATTGGAGAGACCGGTTTGAATTTTGCCTTGTATGGAGGAAATGAGTGTGAATTTCAACAGCTCTTCTATGCAGTCTTTCAGCTCCACCGGCGCGACTCCCTGAGACGGCGGCGGCGTCGGCTGCTCCTCCTCAATATTTGTGTGGTGACTTTGAGTAATCTATGCTTTACGAGCTGTCAATTTAAGGCCGGCCGCTTGATTTTGGGATTTTTGTTTTCGATTTTAATTGCTTACTGTAAAAAATTTGAAGTGGATTCTATGAGTGGGGAGAGAGGATTTAGATGGAAGAAAGGATGGAGAGAGAGGTAGTGTGGATTAAGAAAATTAATTTTGACTTACAAAATAAATAATTCACAACAGATTAAAAGGACCTATTTATTATTAATTGTAAGTAAATTATTTCGATTTGGACGAAATTCAAATCATAGTGAAATAATAATAGTGTTAGATTTATATTCATTGATTTATTTACACATTTTATTATTGGAGTAGTGTCATTTATGTCTCCTAAGATTCTATTTAGACAAAATTTAAATCGTGTTAATATTACAATAGTTTTAAATTGAAATTTATTAATTTATGTACACATTTTAAAATTTATACGTAAAAATAAAAATCCAAGCTACACTCGAAACTTAAGTATTTACAGATACACTCGAAATTTATCTATTTTCTTTATCACTTCAAATAAATGAATAAAATAATAAATTAAGCTTTGATTTTTATGTAATTTGTAAAATTAATGTTGCTAATAATAATTTTTGATGTATTAGAATCAAACTAAATATATATAATAAATATATAATGTTAACGAAGACTAAAAGAGCGTGGTGCTAACGAATGGTACTCATATAAGGTATGTAAGCAGCAAAGTCATAATTTAGAGTTGAAAATAAATTATAACAATAGAATTGTTTGGTTTATCTTAATTAAACACAAAATTGAGTCAATTGTCTCACAAAGTCACAATTCAAGATATCTTCGATGTATACACAAACCCTATCCCCTAAAGGAAAAACATCTCTTTATGAAATATATTATAAATAATGCCAAGTGCATCGTAGTAGAGTATGTTGTTTGGGCCTTCTTAATATGTGTGAGCATTTTCTTGGGCTCAATTTGTAGCCTTCTTGCTGGTCAACGGCCCAATAAATTGAGGTCAATACATGGATATACAAGTGTCAAAAGTCCAAACCTAGTCGATCTTAAACAATCGACAATTTTTTTTTGACAGAAATACACGAAGTATATACATACTATCAATTATACCTCCACACCATCATAAAAGTGAGACCATTAAGAAACTTGAGTGCATCAGCTTTGCCACTTAAACTAGGTTTTATTCGTCAAATCGATAATAAATTAATTTACATTAAAGTGCTAATTAATATTTGTTCTAATAAAACATGGATCTCATGGAAAAATTATCCATACTATTAAAGAAGTTTTTGTAAGTTAACTATAATCTACATTTTTTATGCCCCCATGCAAATAAGTGCTCAAAAAAAAAAAAAATCAAAGCTATGGGCGCCATGACCTATGATATTGAGATCCCTCCCTTCAGTCCCAGCTGCAAAGATGTTCAAGGCTATGGTGCTCGACGTCGACACCCTCATCCCCAAGATCATGCCACAGGCCATCAAGAACGTCCAGATCTTGGAAGGGGATGGTGGCGTTGGCACCGTGAAGATCATTCATTTTGGCGAAGGGAGTCAGTAGAAGAGCGCTAAGCACCGTGTGGAGGCCATCGACAAGGAGAATTTGAAACACACCTACACCATCATCGAGGGCGACGCTCTTGCAGGTGTCCTTGAATCCATCACTTATCATATCAAGATCGTCCCAGCTGAAGATGGAGGATGCATCTGCAAGAACAGGGAGCATTTAGCAATCATCATATGATAAGCCATTTAAAGAATGAATTTCAAGTGGATGCACAACTGAAGCAACCTTTTGACTCCTGGTGGTGATGATAATGCCATTTCTCTTAGTAGAAGTAACTCCCGATATGGAGTTTATAAAGTCTGCCCATTTCGAAACATCTTCATTCCAGACATCATCAAGAAGAAGAAGATAGGTTTTAGCCTTCAAAGCTTCTTGAAGCTTTTTCGGGGTAACTTCCCTACTCACAACTCCATCACCAGTACCTGAAGTTAATGTTGAAAAGAATGATTGGATCAAAAGTTTGAGAAACATGAACCCAAATGAGTGATCCGAATCGAGCCTTTACCCTTCGCCGGAGGCGACGGCGTTCTTGATCGTCTAGAATTGAACCGGCACATTAGCCCCATAGAGTCGTGGTGCAAGAAGAGCTACTTTGCGCACTAGCTTGCGCGTCAATGAAATAGTTCGAATAGGATTATACTAGCTTGTACATGAAGAGTGAAGTGTTTCGGACAATCACGTGATGCCCCCGGGGTCGGAGATATTTGAGTGTTAGAGGGACCTTCGTTTCACTTGAGAATCGGTCTTGTGTAAGACTATTTCACATAAGGTGTGTACGATTTTTTTTCTATTAACTAATATGGAAAAGTAGCTCATGCATATTTAACGATCTATTATATAAAGGACTTAAGTTCGCGTCGCGATCTTTGTTCATTCAAAAAACACGATAAATCATATGCGACATTGGTACATATGCAATGCAACATCATAACATTAATCCCGTCCGAAAGATTAACTATTTATACATTGTACACGTCTTCTCCTTTCATTCAAATTAAGCCATCTAAATATATAACTAATCTTTCATACATCCTTCCAATGTTGCTAGTGGCTCATGATTTTCTTCCAGGAACCGTGCCGATTTTACGGCCGTTACTCGAGTCTCTTTGAATCTCCTGCAGTCCACACATGGTAAGAAAATGAATTATACACTAGCAATGAGTTCCCTTTAAAAGACAAAGGGGAGAGAGAGAGAGAGAGAGAGAGAGAGAGAGAGTAATACCATGTGTTTGAGAGCCATGTCTAGCGAGTTCTTAGACATCAACCGTCCAAAGCCAGAGCTCTCATTCAAGGAACCATTAAGCTTAATCTTAGGCTGCTTCTCTTCACCATTACAACTCCTTGAGCTCTCATTCATCGATCCGTTTAGTTTGATTTTCGACCGTCGATCGTCGGCATTCGACATTCTCGCATTCATTAACTTGTCCACCATCCTGCTCCCCACAATCTGCACCGGATTTCCGCCTCTGCTACCACCACCCTGATTGCCTGCATTTCCATCGCTCTCCGGTTTTCTCCCCCTTGTCACACTTGGGGAGCACGACTGCCTCCTGATGATCTTTGTGCTCGTGTTCGTGTTTGGGTCCTGCTTTTGTGGGGCCGGTAGATTATGATATGCGGGCCTTCCTCGGGTAGCGGAAGTGGGCCTATTTGTGGTCCTCAAATTAGGTGGGGTCTCATTCGAGACCCCGGGGACTGATGACCCGGCACTCGAGTGGGGTTCCACTCGAGCGCTTCTTGACGTGTTTGAATTAGGGAAATTGGACCGGCTTTCTTTTAAAAAGGTTGACTTGACTATCGGTGTGAAGGTTGGTTTCATTTTATCAGTGCACGTCATGTTTGGTTTCTGGCTCACCATTGGAGCGATTTTCATGTTTCTCTTGTCGGTAAACGTCGGTATACTCGGCCTCCCAGTCGGGGTCTTCTGCCGTTGGAGAAGTTTGGGCTTTGGAGATGTAGGTATCTTGTTAGTAGTGGTCTTGTTACCTTCTGAGTTCCCTGCAAACTGATTAATGTGGTATGATTTCTTAATTTATCTATAAATACACGAACTTTAAACGTATTGAATTTTTCTTTCGAACTTTTTTTCTAAAAACTAAATACACAAACTTTCTTATTGTTCACCCGACAAACAATTATAATTAAAGTAAAAAAAAAAAAACTTGGTTTACACGTGGCATATTATTATCAACGTAGCCTAACGTTTTAACAAAATCGACTCAGATGATCATGCCACTATCCTAGAAACTATATATTCATACATATTTTTCCTATTTGATGATTGAATGACCTTAATCTAAATCCAAAACCACTTTCTCGAATTCAAATTCTTATAAATCCCATTCCAAAACTACGCAAGAAAACTTGACCAAAATCAGAAATCAAATAAAAATTAATCAAGATTTTACCCTTGAAAGAGGCTGGATGATTGGTATCTCCCTCTGCACGACTAGTTCTTGGCCATTTGTTTCCATCTCAAGTGATGGAAATAGAGGGGTCGCCGGAGGCGTTTTCAGCCTTAGTAAACGTTCACAAAATCAAAACAAAAAATAAATTTTATTAAAAAATATTTCTCATTTAACTTTCAATAAAACAAATTCAGACTTGGATAGCATATAGCTTTCAGATATATAAATTGGATTCATTCATTACCAATTGTAGTCATTTTTGCCAGTGTCACCAAGAAATTCAGCCCCTGCCCCTTTTCTTCCTCCAGGGTTCATTCTGCTCAACCCAAAGCTTCCTGCACTTAATTCAAAAACCAACTTCATCACAAGATTCACAACACATATATAGCTCTCTCTCTCTCTCTCTCTCTCTAACAATCAACACACACACACATGCATATGTTATCTAGCTAGTTAGGACTCACCGTTTGCCTCAAACTCATCAGAAATAGGCTGAAGAAGGCTTGCAAATTGATCTTTTTCGCGTTTTTTAAGGTCACGGAAAAAGGAAAGCTCCTCATCTCTGTCCTTGAAGCAATTCGAAATCCCTCTTGGCTTCTGAAAACCTTCGCCTGCTTCTCTTCTGTTCATCTCTCTCTCTCTCTCTCTCTCTCTCTCTTGTTTATTCAGTTTTTGATCTTCATTATCGAACACTTTATAATATTTCGGAGCTAACAATATTTTTTGGTCGTTGCGGTGGGAAAAGTTTAGTATTAGGCTTAATACTTTAATACTTTTTTACCTGAAATCTCATATATAGTTCCATGTGTCTCCAAAATGATATGAGACTCAATAAGATTATAGACGTCGGATTATCACCTCGAAATATAATTATAAAAATATTAAAATTTACTATTAACTTAGGATTAATAAACGCTACAAAATTGGAATATATATTATTATTTGCCGATCAATAAAGGATCAAACAAATATCTGCTGTTGCCGGCTGAATCTGTTTTAGCTATTAAAAGTAATGGGAAGAGAATAGTGTGGAATAATTTAGTATGTGAATGCATTTGGCACATTTGTGAGCAGTGCAGGCTGCCCATACAGAGAATTTCTATTTGTAAACAGATCTTACTTAGTCCAAAACTAAGAATTCCATTAAATCTTTAATTTAATAATTTCTATCATATTTGGTTGAGTTTTAATTTTAGTTATATTTACGATGAATAAAATTTTCCTCCGATCACCATGGGCTCTATTTAATGTGCGCGGTGACGAGACATAATCCGAGATAGAACTAAGCCATGGTCACGACTCTGCAACTACGATCGCCCTAACAATTTTTTTTTAAATTATTATATCTAAATTGTACTTTGTATTTTCTCGATCCTTTATGTATAAATTTTTAATTTACTCGTCCAAATTTGTTATTGAATATAAAAATATAATATACTGCCCTCAAAATTCTAGCTCCCTCCCTGAATATAATAAATGAGTAAATTCTTTTAATTACTCACCTAAAAAAGGGAGGAGTAAAGTATAACTTACATATTCTATTAAAATTGATAACAGCAAAACAAAAAAGATAAAAATAATTAATTAAATGAAAATATCAAATCCCAATAACAGTAGACACACGAAAATATGAGTAACTCTACTAATTTTTTTTTTTTTTTTTTTGAGAAAACTAAAAATATTATATTAATAGTTAATAAACCCTTATAAGTGTTATGTTCGGTTGGATTACCTCTCAAAAAATGGGTTGATAAAAGTGGTCTGGCCGATTGGTTGGGCCACAGACCAAATTTGCCCATTACAATATTAAAAAAAAAAAAAAATCATTATTATTATTATATATAAATACATTTTTTTTTCCATTCAAAGTAAATACATAAATAGCAATAAATATTAGAATAAAACCCAAAATGAAAATAAATTATGCCAAACGGGGATTTGAGTTTGACTCCGACCGAGTAGGTTTCCTATAGTCGTCTAGTCCGGCAAGTCAAGCTATAATTCTCAGAAAACCAGAAGTAATACTAAAAACTAAGAAAAAGGTGAAAAACTTGTAAAAATGATGCGAACGAGGTTTTTGTGGTTTGGTCTAGGTTTCGCCTCTGCTTCTGGAGCAATTGCACAGTTTGTGGTTAAGGATCTGTGGACGGATCGCACTTCCCTTGCTTCTCAGGTGAAATTTCATGCTCAAATCTAGTCGTTTATTAATGTAATTCGAATTTATTGAACTAGCATTGATTTATTCACACGCGTGTATAAATTTCTCAGAATTTTCATTGTTAATGTATGTGCAGTTGACGGAAAAGTTCAATTCGTTGGATTCGCGAGTGTCTGATTTGGAGTCTGTGATTTCCAACAAGCCTACTTCACCTCAGGTTTTGTTGTTGCTGTCGTTGTTGTTCGAGCCTATCTTTTTGCATTGAAAGTTTATTTACTGTTTTTTCTAGAATGAAACTGTATTGCAAAAGTTACGGGAGAAACTAACTTGAGCTAATATGTAGGAATAAGTACAATTTTAATGTATATCAGTATATATGTATGACGAAGCTTGAAAGCATATATATATATTGTTTTGGCTATTTGTTATATGCTTGTTCAAGTATTTATCACATGTTACCTGCATATGAAAACGTAAAAAGTTCGTTTCTAAGTGCAGCTATGAATTGCAGCAAACTTTTGTAATATTGTGCAAATCACTTATTGAAGAAGTGATCAAGTCCTAGTGACTCGGTGAAAGGCATTAGGGAGCAACAGTTTTTCTGTGAGTGCATTGTTTATATGTCGTGTCCTCAGTGCTGTACTGCTGTGCATGTAGGAATCACAAAGTACAATTCGAATGTAAGTGGAGGGAAAAGGGAGAGAGAGGTGGTGGATAGCAGGGATAGATGTTTTGCAGTTTTCCTTCGGTTTTAAAGAAAAACCAAAACTTCTCAGCTTTAAGGATGTGGTGTGTATCTGACCATAATTACTGTTGTACCCCCAGTGGTCAAGGAAAATACAATCTTCGCCACCAATCTATGTCTTCAATAAAATACACCATTATGTGATGGAATATATCTAATATCCTTTCTTGATGTTGGATTTAAATAGATTGTGGTTTCTTATACCATAACCATGCGGAATTTAGTTTTCCTTGGATAGTTTGATTTATCTGCATAAAAACTTACAGCTATTATATTTCTTGTAGGATCAAGGGAATCTTGGATGAAGGTTCTGATTTCTTGCAGCATATGCATATGATCCTACAGCTGTTCTACTGTTCCTTCTGAAGATGAATGTGCAATAAATACACATTTACATTACTTTTGGGACTTCTGAATGGCAATGTTTCATCAGGAAGATCGTTTTGTATGAGTAACATTTTAATATGTGGCAAAACTTTCTGGAGCTACTCATAGTCATCTTCACTTTGTCACATACCTTATGCTCTCAATGTCATTAAGTAGGTTATAATTTGATAAACTCACTGACTTGTGCTTTGTGATTTTGGTTATGGCATCATTAATTGTTCTCCCTTGTTGCAGTATCTGAACTATGCTACGTGAAAATGTCTTTGTACATTGAGTGGCCTGTGCTGAATGAGTCCCCCATAAGTGACATGTTGCATCCAAAATCCAGATTCTAAGGATCTGAAACGATATCATACTCCAGCATAATATCAACGGTTTATGCTATGTAGCTTCTCTAAGAAAATAAAAAAGATTTAGGCTATTTGGATCATTCTTGAGTGCACAGGAGATTGGCTACCCATTCAAAATAACACAAGAGTCAAGATAACATATGATATTCAATGCTGCATAATATGGTTATTGTGCCAACTGCCAAGCATCTGAATATGATCATTGAGAACAAACTAATTTGACTATTTTGATTAAAATTGCTACATATTTCAAAAGTCCAACTATGTGCTACAGAATGTAAGTGCTTATATAGCTGCTGCAAAATTTTCCGTCTCTGATACATTGTCATTCACATGATCCAAATAATCATATTCCATCAGCAGGGGAAATTTTTATAACTTGCCATACAAGGGGTTTGTCTTTGTCTACAGTCATTAGGTTGTTAGCCTCTCCTATAGTTTTACTATGGTTTGTACTTATTGTTCTGGACCATCTCCTGAGTCATCATTTGTATGATTTGTTGCTCCACTTTCTATGATACCACCATTGTGAGGATTGATTGATCCACCCGACGAGTGATGAGTTTGGTCGTGGTGTTCTTTGATTGTCCAAATGAGAACCAAGATCACTAGCACCAGTGACAGTAACAACAATGCTGACCATAGCAATCTTATGTATCTTCTTAGTGGCTTGCAATGTTTCTGAAGAATTTCAGAGAATGCATCCTTTACTGGCCGACACTCGACTAGGCCTTCTATGCTAGGAAATTGGTCGAGTAATATCTGTATCGAAGTGCAGTATGCTCCTATCGTGTTGTAGTAATTTGCAGGAACCAGAATTCCTCCGTTACATGTGGTCTGGGTATCAGGACAGGCCAGCTGTTCTATAACCTTCAGAAGCAAGAGATTTGTTCTTAGTTGCACATCCTCCAAAAGAAATTGTTGGTTTTGGTGAGTCTCTATCTCTCTCACACTCAAACACACACACACATGCATAAAAGAAGTTGGACTAAAAAGTGCAGGCTATGGTGTGAGTGTGTGTAAAGTAGATTAATTTTCATAGATCCCCATTACCTTAGGGATATCTCCTATTCGCATAGAGGTGTTTGGACAGTTCCATGGCTGGTAGTCATGTGCAGGTGGTGGGGAGAAAGGATTGCAAATCTGAATAATTCCTCCATATGATGTAGATATATTTTCGTTAACCTGCAATAGTCGATGTCAAGAATGTAAGCCACAAACATTTTCCATTTCCTTTGTATGGGTAGTATGATATCAGGGAAAAGTTATTTTTAAAAAGGGAAAAAACAGTGCACTAACTAACTCTTCCACTGAAATATTTGTTGTACAGGAACTTGTGTATTCGTACAGAATACATTTCTTCTAACTGCTTATCAGCTTACCTTGTTCACTAAGTTGTGTATCTCTGTAGTAACATTATTTAGCATGGGTTTTGCAGAAAGCAATTCTTCACAGGGTAAAATGGTACTCAAGCTGTTATTATAGGGATTCTTCTGGAAGCCTTCAAGTGCTCTGCATGTATCTCCTGTCAAGCTGAAAGCTATATCTTAGTTGATCCAGTTGACATATGGCGTATGTAACTAAAATGTTGTGTTTATTTTTAGGTAGATATATCCATACATTTTTTGGATCACATCAATTTGTTTGGAGCTGGGAGGTGAAAACTTACTTTTTTAGGAAGAAGCTGACCCCGAAAAACAACCAACAGAGGACAGTTAACATCCAGCAAACTGCTATTAATCTGCAATTGGGTAAATGTATGAGAAATTATTTTCAGTTTAATCAAATGAATAAAAATAAGTATGAATTCCGTGAACTTACACTTGAAAGGGCCTCTGAAACTTTGAAATTCCGAGTGCTGTATTAACAAGAGCATTTTGGTGCCAGTGAAGAAAAGGAAAATGCAGAAAAGAAAGCTTGATTGTTATGACTATTGACAGTTTTCTCTTAACAGAAGATTGATTTGTTTTAACACAACTTGTATTGGAATCAGAGTAGCAGGTAGATACTCATTTGGCCTTACCTAGTAGACAGATTACAACAAGCAGTGTTATTGTTATCGTCAATGTTGTCATTGCATACCTGTCAATACCCAAAAGAAGTAATCATAGTTCTATATTGGCTTTGAATTAACGTAAAATAGGGGGAGCATTGAGGAAGTGTACGATGTTTTCAGGCCCTTTTGTATTAAGTGCCTGTTCTTGGATGCATGTGTTTTAATAGAAGAAGCCTGAGTTTCGAGCTTTATGGTTGTTGAATTTATTAACTGCTTGGTCTTTCCATCCACTTGTTGCAAATTCTGGCTTATTTCCTTCATGGCTCCAGTTATGTTGAATATTGTGTCAGATGCGCCATCTGCTGTATCAAGAAGAATTTCTATCACCGTCTTTGCTCTGGAATGGGACTTTGAATTACCTCCAAAAGCCAGGCCAGAGGCCATTCTGAAATTATAGGAGCAGGTAATGATCATTTCAGTGTTCTGAAACTTAGAAAACTAGTTCTTCACTCATTTCTTAGAATTCCTTGTGATTTTTCATGCCTTCATAATTTATTTATTTTCAAGAACGTAGGACTTCTCTTTTGAAACACAGAATTTTTACTGCTGCTTCGCTTCTATTGATTGTTGTGTCCATGTGATAAAGATTAACCTAATGCGCCTATTACTTACACTGCAAGGAGCGTACACAAACTAGCCAAAAGAAGAGGTTGTAAATGGTACTGCTCATAACATGATGGTTTATTCTTGCGCTTTCTGCTCCTCTTGAAGCAACCAGTTCTTACTAATAGAAGTATTCCATATCCTAGACCGCATAGGAGCCATATTAGTGCAATAGCATACCCGGGTAGGCCTGTAAATACTGTTGACTGCACAAGAGAACAAATGCTGTAAAATGCTGTCAATTTTCATTTTCTGTTAAGATGAAAAGGGTGGGAGCAATAGCTATACCGATACTTACACTCCAGTAATGGTCATTTGTAACATTATATCCTCCTCTATATTTCTTCAATAAATTTAAAGGGTCTACTCTAACGGTTTCGTTCATAGCTGTACTCCCTGCTGAGGTCATGTTCGATCCTGTTAAAACTCGTCCTGAAAGGTTGAAAGCCTTCTGATCAAATTTCTTCCAACTTATCTATGCACTGTAGCTACAGAGCTTTCATACAATGTTTATAATCACAGCAAAGTCTGTGCAGAGGTTAAAAGCTCCCAAGTAGAGAATCAAAGGAAGAGATAAATCACCTGCTTCAGAGCTGGCAACTCTTATGAAGCTCAAGGCGAGCATCCCGAGAATCACATGCTTTGCCATCCTTTTTCCACGAAAGGTTCCCATTTCTTCTACCTGTCAATACTAGTTGTTTTTTATTTTCTGTTTATATTTGGTAGTTGTTTGGATTAGAAATTTGAAGGATTCTTGCTCCGCCAACTTACACTATGAGAAGTATAGCAATGCTCAACCTTACACTATTTATAGCATCTTATGCTCAGATTTGTCCATGTGCACACAATCAGACCTTCTGTTGTGTGCAGTTATTACTCAAGGAAGTAAACTGGGGATAAGATAACTCTATCGAGGCCATTAACTTTGTGTGATAGGACTGAGTGTTGCGAGGATTAGATGATCAAACAAGTTCAAAATTAACCAACCATCAAAGTAAATGGTAGATTAACCTATATCATTTTTATCTATGCATCTTTATTGCTGTTTCTCCTAGTTTTCTACTTAAGGCTATAGTTAAATGTCCTTTGTAGGTGCAGTGAACATTGGCATTGTACCTTTAATGTGAGATACAGAGACTGAACTATGCTAGGTGAAATCCTGACTTAGAAAAAAAAATGTAAGCATAGGTGCAGAAAATCGAAAGCCTGAGGTGAGTATGAACAAATTCGTAGAGACGACTATTAATAGTATTTTGGTACTTAGATGCAATAATCATCATATCTATTAATGGTATTTTGGTTCGTAGATGCTATAATAATTGGTATTTTATTTGTGTCATAAGTCATCAGTGCACGTCACGTGTATAGATATTAAAAGAGGGAAGCAGTCAAAGAACTCACTGGGAAATGAACTGCTACTCCTTTTTCCTCTGAGCTCGAGTTTCTTGTCCGTTGCTTATGAAGTTTGCTCAGGGAAGCCAATGTATCTTCAGCTGATAAAACATTGCAAAAAATAAAATAAAATAAAAAAATAGATAGAAATTGATCAATGTGTTCCACCGATCCAGTTAAATTGGAATCGATACAAGATCTTCATTTTAAATTAAAAAAATAAAAATGAAAAAAGATATAAAAAAAATTGTAAAAATATTATCAGCATCCATTCCTTATATTCATTCTTACGCGAGAGGTTTACATACGATGACGAAAAGCTACAAAAGGAATTAGTGTAATAACAAGCCATTTAATTATTATTATTATTATTATTATTATTATTATTATTATTATTATTATTATTATTATTATTATTATTATTATTATTATCTTCTATGTGATTCCTTTCTCAGTTTTAACTTTTTAAGAATTACACTTTAAAAGCAATAAGTTGTAAAAATAAGTCGCTAATAGTAAAATAATTTCTATGTTTATAGTAAAATAATTTCTATGTTTCGGACCGGAAATTGTACGAAATAAATAAAACGTCTTTCGATTTTTAAGGATTTTGTAATTTATCAGTACTTAAATTTGCGCTGTATTGGGTTTGTATTGTAATAATGTCAATTGTTTCCATAATTCAAAATTTAAGGGTTCAAATAGTTTGAGGACCTACGTGATGAAGTCAAGGACCTATGCTACGAAAAGTGAATAAATGTTTTTATGGAATAATTCTGTATTCAAATAATAAACACACACACACACACACACCAAGTTTTTAGGAGAGAAGTTAATAAATAAGAAGGGTTTTTGACGGTACAAAACACACACATACACGCACAAACAAATTTTCAGAGATAATGAAAAACAAAACACACAATTTTTTATATAATAACCATAAACTGTTATAAATGGTCGAATTCCAGAAATAAATATAAAAACAATCAACATAGCATGTAATAAAAATAATCTCGACAAAAATATGTTGTTCTATACCAATGCAAGAACAACATCATCCATAAACAAATACCGTATATTAGATAATATAAATAAATGAGAAAAGTAATAATCCGCTATTTTTCGATACATTATTGAGATTTTTATGGTTATATATGCATTGAAATATTCATGCATATGTACAAATGTTATAAGAAAATAAATTAAAATTGTATTTCATTACAAACAAGAAGATATTCATACCAGCTCATTGTGTAATGGATTCTTTTATGCAGATTCTGTGAAACAAAGGAATTATCTTCCCTGGCTTCTTGATTGAGAATCTGCATGTTGCATCCCTTCCCTTTGTCAACGACAACAGGAAAAATAAAAAAACCCAAAAAAAAGTAGAGGGTGAAAAGTTTGAAATTTGAATGGCAGAGAATTCGTTTTTTTCTTTTTTTTTTTATATAAATAGGATGGCAATTTTTTTCATGATATTGGAAAATAAAAAATGAAAACAATGTAAATTTAACTTTATATTTGCTATATGAGAAATATATAAAAGAGTAACACAATTTTAAAAATATACAATAATGTAAAAGAATAAATTATTAATTATACAATATTACGCATCATCAATTAAAATATATTAATTAATGAAGCATGTGTAAAGATTAGGTAGTCAAATGAAATAATACTAGTTTTATTGTAATATAATAAGCTATTTAATGAAGCATGCGTGTATATATAGGGATTGGTCATTATACATGTATATATCCCACGTTTTGAAAATGGTAATATTACTAATAATTTTCCTTCTAACTGCACTTTCGAAGTGAACAGGCCGGCCCGAAAACCAATCGGGCTATTTTTGGATGGTATATAGGCCCATCTGATTGGATTGAGGAATCGAGTCGGGCCCGGTTGCCCGAAAAATTGGGTCGGGTAAGGCCGGGCCACGTTTGACAGCCCGGTGAGGAGTATGTTGAGTTATGAACATACAAATATTAATCAATTCTCTTCTCTAAGATCTCAAGCAAATCTAACACTTACAACAAGCATCAAATTCTTGAAAAAGTTACAAATCCAACTACAGAAATGGATACTTTCTTTTTCATGGTGTAATGTTTTACAGCTCCCAACTCATTTATGATGATCCAATGCTTGTACCATGCCACTCTATTATGAATCAACTCAAATTTTCAACATTTGAAGGGACAAAATATGCTCCAAGAGATTTCATTCCACCATTTTTCAATACATTCAGATTTCAGATGTTAATTACCTCTGCTGTCAAACAAGATAGGAAGATACACGTCAAGCAATCCATCTTTTTCATCGCGAGCATCAGCAAGATCAGTCTGCGTACAATCTGCAGCTTCTCAATGATCAGTTGCTCGATCATAGTTGGATAGGGAAGTTTGTCGGAGGAAGGATGGAGTTCGCTAGCTCTTCGTTCAGCTTAGGGAGCTGAGGCATTCTCTTCATCGTTGGCCCCATGTCGTTCAAGCTGCAGTCAAAGCATACATTGACAAAAGATAGATCAGAAAAGATGACAAGATTAAAGCCAACTTAAATCAATGGTTTCTTTTCCACTCTTCATAGAACTTATAGACCTCATTTACTAAAAAGAATGAGCCAAGGTAGTGTGCGTGTACCTATAATCCTCATTGGCTCATTCATGTACTATATATTCGTCTCTATAGCTAATTCTACACGACGGATGGAATGTGAAGAACGAATATTTTTTGAAGACAAATGACTGACAAAGAATGCAAGTATTGGAGTGCATCAAATGAAAATCAAGAATCACACAGAACCAAGAAAATAGTGTAAATCTAGAGAATGATGGCCTACTTGGTTAAGATTTTAAAGATGTTGTCTCGAGCTTGACTCAGAAGCCCAATGTTTTCGTGTATCTGTAAAACATGACAGAGAGATACATTAGCCACGTTCGTCAAGAAATCTCCCCTTCAACAGATTCTCAGGTAGCAAATACTATCCAAAATGAAGTAAACAAATGAGACAATTTCAATATATATTAACTATTGGTATTAATTTTGATCATCATAAGATGAAAGATATCTATTTGTACACATCAATGAAGATATGTATAAACATAGATAGTTTAGGATAATGCCAAGTTAATTCTACTCTATTGAAGTTAATTAAACATCAAGGTTTTACCTGATGAGTCGAAAGATTTGCAGATATCTGTTTGAAAGCCCATGCGTTCTGCTGAAGAAGCTGCCGAGTGGCTCCAGTTAAATCTGTCCACATAATAGCAGTATATAAGGAAGAATAAGTGCAGATTTGAAGACATTCCATGTATATTGTGATTTTTTGAAAGAATATTGGAAGGTTGGGATATTTTTGCAAAACATGCCTTCTATAAAACAAGTTCACTGTGTTCCATTTCAATTTCATAAGTCAGCCTTTGCTCTCACAACAAGTCTCTACCTGCACGACGGTGCAACCACCATTGCTGCCTCTACTCGAGCGCCACAGCCAAACGAATAGGGGCAGTCTCGTGTCAGGCAGACCTTGATCAAAACGGAAATACTAGTTATTTCTTGAGAGAGGTTTACCCTATACTAACAAGGTCCATCTAAACACATACATCTAAATCCAACTCATATGTCTAAACTGCTCGTTGACAATCTAAGATTGCTTCAGGAACGCGTCCTAGCATGCCCCTGGGCCTATTAGTTGTTCACGAACCACCAAAATACAGTACAGAGAACAAAACAGAATTGAAGCGTAGATGAGTTTGAGCCACCAAAATATGTATGCTGAATATAGAACAAACTAATATATCTTGATTCTAAACCATAAAAAACTGATCTTTCAGAGAAGAAGCTAACCATTGTATGAGATGTTGTCATCGTTGCAATTGGAAATCATTCCCGGAGCTTGAGATAGACCCGATTGGATGGATAATCGAGAAGGCTTTGCAGTAGAGTCGATGAACTTTTCCTGACAAAAAAACGCAACATATTCATCAAGCCTTGGGAATCTACTAAGGTATATTATAGGAACTAAACTGGTTAGATAGGAACTAAATAAGCTCTAAATCATTTTAACACCTCAAAATTTTGAATAATTTTGAAATGCTTGGAAGAATTTTACACCAACCTAGGAGAAGACTTTGTGTTTGAGTTTTGGAAAAGTTTGGGAAAGAAAGAACACATTAAGGAACTATTTGGTCTTTTTATGATTAAGGTTATCCAATTCAAAAAATCAGGAATATTAAAAACTTATGTGAAAAATACAGTAGGTGTGTGAAAGAAATAATGCCTCTCGTTCAACAAAATACTAACAATCTTGGCAGCATTGAGAGTTTTCCGTTTTAAGAAATCGGAGATATGCATGAAACAGAGTACAAACGGCGAAAAAGGAAAAATTCGATTCTGTGCTACTTCTATAATTGCTTCAAATTGGCTGCAGCAGCGAATGAGAGAATGAACTTGAGGGGAAGTAGTTACCTTTCGATCTTTGCTTTTCCTTGCATTGAAATCCTCCTTTCGTCTCTTGCTGATTTCCTTCTTCTGCAGAGTCGAATGAATCACTCAACATAGCTACACTAAAATGAACAATATGCCAATCAATTCATCAATACCTACTACTTATGACTAACTCGTGGAGATTCATACTGCTTTATCATTTATGATATTTTCTGTTCTTACTAAATGTAAGTTCGTTTTCTGTGTTTTTGAATCCTGATTTATAAATAAGGAAATACAATTATGCCACTGTGAGAAGATGGATAAAACTCACAGTCATCCATCTGCACCGCAAAGCCACGTCTCGAACAGTCTTGTTCTTCAGCTGCACAGCGATCTTTGCATAACGGATGATGTTCGATTCAGTGGCATATCTAGAGGAAATCAAAAGAATCAGAATATGTGTTATGTGACACCAATAAATTGTTGTAAGGTTGAAAACAAATAGATAATCTAGAAAACAAGATTTGCAATATCAGAGGTTTGAGTACTTGCATTTAATCACACTCATTTTATTGATTTTGCTGCATATACTAATTTCCTTTAACTACAAAATATGGAAATTCAATAACAATTGTTTTGTTTCTAGCCATTGATTACTAACAGTTAATATACTAAATCCCGGAAAATGCTGCCAAATCTACGCGTAGATTATGCAGGATCCGAGGACCATGATGACGCAAGTACTAACAGTTGAAACGACACGATAACAACAAAACACAATCTCTATATGTATGATTTTCAAATGGGAAGAATTCATGACAGAGAAACATCAACCCTAAAACCATAAATCAGAACCTGCATCAGATCATCAAATCTCCATATCTCAATCCCTCAAGAAATCATGAAATCAAGAAACCAACTCCCAAGACACAAAAAGAAGTTACATAATTTTATATAAGCAAAATGAAAACCATAAGAGAATAGAAGATCCCATGTAAATATAACCTAAATGCAGCAATCTTCAAATAGGTAACTTCAAAAATCACAAAAGCAATAAAATAAAAAATTTAGCACGTGTTTAATCTTCACTACGATTTTCGACCCACAGCCTACACATCAGATCACACTATCAGCAGATAAGAAAGCATCAACCAAAAGTTGTAAAGCAAAAAAAAGATTAGAAAGCCAATAAAATGTTCAAAAGCAAACAGGGAAACTTAATTCAAAAGATAAAAATCACCCACAAAGTTCTCCAAGGCTGACCTAGAAACATCCATTTCACTAATTCTGTCTTATTAGAGCAAGTAACCTAAAAAAAAAAAAGATCCCAAACCACACAACACACAAATCTCCTCTTCACAAAATACAGCAAATCAAATGCAACATTTTCTTTAACATTATATCATCTTGATCCCTTCAAACCAAACCAACCCTTAACACAACAAAACAAATCAAAATCTGTTCAAACAACAACAACAACACACACACACACAAGAAAACATCAGAAAATCCCATATCCCCAGCAACAAAGATGCAAACTTTCATACAAGTTTCCAATAAAGATGCAAACTTTCCTACAAATTCTCAACAAAGATGCAATCTTTCCTACAAATCTTCAACAAAGATGCAAAATTTTCCACAAATCTTCAACAAAGATGCAAACTTTCCTACAAATTTTCAAAGAAAATCAAAATCAAAAACACAAAAAGGGCCTTACTTGGCCAAACACTCCTCCAAGAGGGCTTGCTCCTCAGGAGTCCAATCCATTGAAATGGTCTGCTGATGCTGAAAAGTTGGCACACCCCACTCTCCATGCACAGAGCCGCCATTGTAGGAGGAAGAAACAGAGTTGTGAGCTTGCTTGTTAACCCCTTCTTTGTAGGTCCCACTTGAGCTAGCCATCACAACACAAACATGCACCAAGAAAGACTATATTTTTATTTTTTTTAGGACTAAAACCGATTTTTCTGATCAAGATTTTTGGTGCGTGTTGAGGGGCTCAAAAAGAGGCAGAACGTGAGTGGATAAACGAGAGCTTGATGCGGAGAAATCGAGGATTAAGGATTGGAACAAGATTGGTTTTTTTCTTGGAGCTCAAAGATTCTTTAAGCTACTGAAAGAAATTGAAGTGGTGGGAAGGTGAAGAGGGGAAATAAAAGTAAGATGGAATCTGAAGTGCACGTAGGAAAAAAAAAAGAAAAAAAAAAAAAGAAAAGTATAGAAATACAAATGGAAGCTACTTTTTGTGTGCCTATTTATATATTTTGGTAGCACGCGTGTGAATAGAGAACATCTCTTCATATATGCATTCACACGACACATGTGCATATATACATATATGTTTGTGTCTGTATAGAGAGAGGAGCATATGCAGCTCACTACTACAATATCATATCTAGTTCACTTTAGTATTTTTTTAATACTTTAGAAATTGTTACCTAAGTCGTCAAATTTATAAATTATCTTATTTATATTTTTGCCCTTAACTTCAAAGAAATATATAAATGATAAATGAGTTTTTACCTTTATGTAATGAATATATAATAATCCATGACATATTAGTATAAAAAACTAAACTAAAAAGAAAAGAATACAGTACCACGATATTCTTATTCATATACTACTCGAAACGACATTATTTCACTCTTACGCATAGTCTTGAAATATAAAAAAAATGGTATTTTTACCCACTACAAGGCAAATGTATAGCAGTTCTCATGATATATATGTATGCATGTATGTTTTGTTGTTTTCTAAAATGGAATTTGACAGTGGGATTGGAAAAAAAATTCTGGGTTTAGAGAGAAGAGGAAAAAGATTTTTGATTTTGACAAAAAGAGGATTGACAGCATCTGTGGTGTTTTTATTTATAATTTTTTAATTTGACATAAATCATTTTCCTTTTAAAAAGATGAAAGATTTGGAGGCTTCTTTATCTTTGTCTTGCATAGTTATTGGCCAGGGGAAATGAGTCACACTCTAAAGTCAGGTGCATTGCACTTTAAAATATTTCTGTGGTGGAAAACTGACATTTTCACTCAGTTTGTAATGATATGAACATCATTGGACTTTGAATTTTCATGGTTTTTTGGTCGTTGGGAACTAGTTTTCAAACTTTGAGGTTCCTTTTACCTAGTTTGGTTTCACATGGTACTTATTAACTGCAGGTTTGGGGTCTTTTCCGGTTTGACCGCTTTATATGTAAGTATAATATGTATATATATATAGATAGATACATGCACATTAGATGACCCGAATATCCGACCTATTGGTTGAAAGTGAAACATTTATCAACTGAGCTACGCTTCGTCGTCTTAATGAATAATTATCTTATACTCCCTCCATCCATAAATAAATTGGCTCATGAAGTTGCTTTTATAATTTATTTTTTCAAAATCAACTTTTTAATACAAAGTAAAAAAAGGAAAAAAAAGATAGTAAATGGCTATGTAACTTGCTAAAGTTATGACACCCAATTTGTTGAGATAAAGATAAAACATAATAAACCATAAATATTATTTCCTTCGTCCCAATTCAGATGACCCATTTGGGTTTCGGCACGGTATTTTAGGAGCTTTTAATTAGGAAGTTTAAGTGGAGAGAGAAGGAGTTG